>JAJEKV010000025.1:4534077-4672867 GCA_021234155.1 Isoetes taiwanensis | reverse complement strand
TTGTTGTACTTCGTTTCAGTTACGTATTGCTCTCTTACTCGATCAATTGACTCCTCAATTATCAATGTTCCTTGTTTGTATATCCCTTCCCTCACGTGCTTCTCTTTCAAAATCTGCTTTGTTGTTAAAGTACCCCCCTTTTCCGATAGTCTACTGCTTAATGGTCCTAAACTTGCTAATATATTCCTGGATATGTAGGAAGCTGTGGCCCTCTATTCTCATAGTTTCATATGTCCCAAATCTGTTTTATTTTCCTTACGCTCCATCTAAGTTTATACCTCTTTACTTACCCTCTGTTTCTAGGCAGTATATCTCATACCTTAAGCTCATCTAACTCCCCTCTTCTTCATCCCCCTACCATCATATCTTACATCCCAACTCTCACGGCCCGGCCTTGAGGAACTAGCACATATTGCTCCTCGTGAAGATTAGGCCTCGATGGCTGGGATTGGGTCCATTCCTAAATGAAAAGGTGCTGCGTCCGAGGAGGGGCCACTTATGCACCATAGTCATCTCTCTGAGTATGTCCTTGAAACAGGCACGCATCGATCCAACTGTTATTACAACTCTTCATGTGGCATCAAGGGTACTAAAGGGACCAAGTGGAAAATAGAAATGCATGCATATTGGTCCTATTAGTTTGGAGCATCGACCATTGGACCTTCTTGCACAATGAAATGATTTCTTGGAATGTGCGGGGAATTACCTCTTCCTTGGCTAAAAGGCGGACTTTTCTATGGCCCTTGCTAGGTTGGTTCGGCCCTTTTATTGTCTACAAGAGCACAAATGCAAAGAAAGATGATATGCAATAAGTTGCTTCACCGGCCAATTGAAGGCAATATCTTTGTTCTGTAGTTGCGGCTTAGTAAAGAGCGGGGTTCTCGAGCATGGAAGCATGACATATAGCATTCATATTCACTTTCGGAGGTTGATAGGTTTGGCCACTAGATCATTATCAAGTGGATTAGACAATGGACAAGAATGGGGACTTGTGAAAGTTTATGTTCATAATAGACCTCGTCAAAGGGATGCACTTTGGGCTACACTAAGAACCAAATTGGTTAGGTTCGGTGCTCTGTGTATTTGCTAGTGGGGACTTTAACATGGTTGAACTTGAGGAGGCTAATAGGTGTGGCGGGGGCGTCTTTTTTCGGATTTTGAGCCGAGAGACTAATACATGATTATAGTTTTTCTTGAGAAGTGGATAGGAATCAAGCTTTGCTTGATGCAATGGATGGTTAGGCTGATGGAAGGGTATATGCAAGACATGATAGGGGGTACTACAATGATTTGCGGTTGTTTGCATACCCACTTTCTTTCGAAAAAAATTGCTTGTTTGTTCTATTTGGACCACAATCCACAAAGCTTTTGTTACGATCGAGATATTGCACATATAAAAGCTGAAACCCATTTTAAATTAAATGTTTCTTTCTTGAAGGATGAGGAGTTCGGGCCGGTTGTAGACAAGTTTGATCATTTGCATTTTTCTAGATGGAGAGGGGAATGGGAAAGATGGCGAATACTTATTATTTCATAATTTGAAAATGTGAACTAAATTAACCATTGCTCGATTGTATCATTTATGGTTCTAAGCTTATGCTTTCGTAGCGTTAGGTACTATTTCTAGTAAAACTAGGATACATTGGCTTCGATTCCCATTTTGTCTTAGTATGTCATCCTTTTGGTATTATATTTTCTTATACAATCCCCATGGTGACAATATATATAAGTCCTTCGTCTGTTTAAGAATGTTCTTACACCATTGTTATAGTGCAAAATACAATGTGCTTTAAGTGTGTTGCCTCAGGAATTAGCACCATGGCCATGATGTAATACCATGACCTTAAAAGCTGACAAACCTATGTTTTTCGCGCAGAATGTACATTTCAACTCCTAAGGCAATACTAAAGGGCGTTGAATTCTTTGGCGGGGAAAGAAGTGGCTCATAGCTAAGCGGAGGTCTAATAGTATGCAGGATTGTTCCACGACATTACGGTTTAATAAGGTTATCCGCGAAGGAGAGAACATTTGAGAGTCACATCACGGAGGTTTGAGGAGGTTAAGGAGAACTAGTGGATGCTACTATAAGTGTGCATGAATTTTTTTTTTTTTCCTCCAGAGTGATATAATGAGGGAAGATGGAATACTTCTTGAGCAACATATGTGGTATCTTAGACAAGTTCGTGGTAGCGTGATGGATCATGATATTAAGCCATGTCCCACAGCGACCTTGCCTTCCTAAGTGTCAAATTGCTACTTAGATTGTTTTAGTAAGCCTTGAGACCATAGTGAAATTAGGAGATCCTTGAATAGGCTACCCAATGCTTATGTAGGTAGGAAGGTAGAGATGTTTTTATGACTCTCTACCTTCCTATTCATATAGGAAGGTAGAGATTCATAAAACAATTCCAATTCGAGAGGGAATATACCTGATTCAGCCAGCATGATTGCGTATGGAATTTGGTTTTTAATATCCATCTCATATCTCAGGAAAGTCCGCTAGATCTGCTCAACTTGGTTCCATAGCTTTGTCGAGATACTTTCGGTCCCCAAACTAGCACGCCATATAAGATCACCGGACGCACCAATGTTTTGAACAAGATTCTCTTGAGCCCCCAATGATGTAAGCGACCTTAGAGCACTTGGCTGACTATGCCATAGAACTGTTTGCCCCCCTGCCACCGCTGTTGACACATGCTTTCCGGTTATAATGGAACTAAAGTCAATTCCCAAATATTTGTAGCGTCAGCGGTTCCAACTCTCAACTCTTTCTCTTTATGAGAAAGCGGCTGGCAATCTCGTCCCAAGATCATAATCTTCATTTTTGTGATGTTAACTTCCATGCCTTTTGCATCACAGAAAGAGCTCAGGATATCTAAGTGACTCTGCAACATGCTTCTCTTGCTTGCCATCATAACTACATCATCAGTATATAAGAGTAACTGGATTATCAAAGTACCTAGAGTGATGCCGAAAGAAAGAACGAGATCTCAATCATTCATCTAGTTAAGCCAATGAACAAACCCGGTGTAGTCGGGAGAAGCGGACACCCACATGCATGCCAATAGTGCTTCTGATGGTGAAATCATGCCCTAACTTTATGAGCATCTCTGAGTAAAGCTGAGACACTGCCCCTCTAATCTCACTTGGAACCCCAATTTGATCCATTCATGCGCCCAGCTCTTTCCTGGACACTGAATCAAAGGCTTTCGTGAAATCTATGAAAGCTACATACAGGCATCTGTTCGATGCTCTTGCTTTCTCAATCAAAACCCGCAGCAGCAATGCGTGATCCAAAGTATTATGCTCTTTTCTAAAACTAGCTTGGAAATCTGAGAGTTTACCATGCAATTCAGCCCAACAACTCAATTTACACTCCAAAAGCGAGTCTAGGATTTTTGAAAACACACTTCCTATCAAAATTGTTCTATAATTGCTTGCAATTCTCTTATCCCCCGATTTGTGAATGGGATGTACCCTGTTTACTTTCAAGTTAAACGGCAAACCATTGGTTTAGCAGGCGTGTAAGGACCATCAATGTTTTTCGGCCACCCCATTTGAACAGTTCTACGCCAAAAGCCGGGTATCTGGCGGCTTTGTGATTGGCCATGTGCGCAATTGTCTCCCCTCAGTGCCGTCCTCACGAGAATATGCCAGCTTGTGTGGCCATGATGGGCATAGTTTCGATTCTGTCTTTTTCATAAATATCTTTGACCAATTTGGCCAGAGATTCTAAACTTAGTTTGTGCTTATCAAATTGATCACACGATCCTTGTCCAAAAGTCTTTGGGCGGTTTTGAGTCTGTCACACAAATCGACTGTTTTGCAAAATAGGCTTGTTTCTTTGCTTTCGCGATCAGTTTTTATACCAACGTGGCTTGATGATGCGATTCTTGGGCGGTTTTGATCGGCTTCTTGGCGGTCTGTGTCCCACCATGAATTACCACGGCCTCCTTTAACATGCTTCTTAGTGTAACTACCACCATCGAAGAGAATCAGTAAAAGTTTGAGTCTGTTTCTAAATCCCCTGACAGGTTGACATCCACGAGCAAGCCTTCTACTAGCTTTTGGTATGCTTTACTTCTCGAATAGTCTATCTTCAATCTTCGCTGGAAAAGGACTTCATGATTACTAGTTTCTGCAGTCACTTTGATTTTCACATACAATGGCGAGTGATCTGATTCTGGCACCTTGTTTCCAATGTGAAACTTTTCAATCATATCCAAGTTCTGTGTGAGAAGGTAGTCTATTGTGCTGCTCCCTGCATGATTAGCACAAGTGAATCCATTGGAGTTTTGGGACTGGACCAGCCCGGTTAACAATTTGCATGTTACATGTCTTTGCAACATTCTAACAACTTGTTTCCTATGTTATTTGACACCGTGTCTTTGGATACTCTAGGAGGAACCTCATTTTCATTGAGATGTACATCGAGGATGTTTTCAAAAGCTTTTGCTTGCTTATTCCCTGTTCTTGCATTGAAGTCTCCCATGACAAAAACATCTCCTTGGGCTTGGTATTTGATGATGTCCATGCTCAGGTTGCAAAATGGATCTTCGCTGTCCAATTCGTTGCCTATATTTTGCATATATTTTGGCATTGCTTGGAGCAAAATAGCAAATTCCTTTATCGAGATATATTGCTTATTTGTATCCTGCGCTAATAAGTGGATGATGTCTATTAGTTGCTTTCTGCAATAGATTGCCAATCCACCAAAGCCCCTCCCTGCACCAATTTTTCTTTCATTCCATGTATGTGTTATCATTTCAAAACCTTTAATCTCTGGCAGCATGCGAAACTGATGTTCCCAAGTCTCCGTGGAAAGCAATAGATCCTGATGTCGTCATAAATCTATTGTAGCTTCTACCTTTGGCTGATTCAGACCATGTGCATTCCAAAAGCACACTCTCAAGGCCCTGCTTCCCTAGTTTCTTTTTCTATTGGTGATCACTGCCTTCCCACTTTGGTCCAGGTAGGCAATGAAACCATTGCTTCTTGCTTCTTTAATTTTTGACCATTCCTTTCTCCTGACATCGAGTTGGACTGGTGTCAAATCTTGATCCAGCCAGATCCCTTTCTCATTTTTTAATGCACTTCTGTTATGCAAGATTCTGTCACGAGCATCTCTGGTCTGAAACTTCACCAATATCGGCCTGGTGTGGAAGCCTGGCTTACCAAATCTTCTACCTGATATGTAACCTGGTTCGTGGAGATGCATGACGTCACCGAAAAACCTTCTAAGAGTCTCTGCCATGTCCTCATTTTCAGTTTCTAAAAGGCCTAAGATTTTCAAGTTTCGTGCCCTTTGTTCCTGGTCTGATTGCTCAGCCCTAGTCTGTTCCTGGTGAATCTGCATTTGCTCCTTGGTATTCTCTGCAACCAAAGATGCCAGCTTGGCTTCTAGGTTTTGAATCACTCTGTGTAATCATCATAGGCTTTTGAAGAGAAGAAGCTAATTCTGCTTTTATTGAATCAATCACTGGTGTGGCCAAATCCACGTTTTGTGCTTGGTTTCGACTGAGTGCATCTTCCAAAGATTTTTTCAACGATTTTACTTTAGTTTTCAATCCAAGTACTTCATCCTTAAGTTCCTGGATGAGGGTAATGAGGTAGGCAGAGTCCCCTTCATACTCAATCAGGTCGCCCTTGGAGGGCGAACCTGGCCATTTCTTCTTTGGCGGCATCCCACCCTGGCCGCAGACGTTGGTGCCAATACGAATTCCGCTAGCGCCTAAAGAACAATATGGCAACATTGTTCTTTTGTTTAGATGTTTGTAAATGTTTCAGTTTGGTAAATGTCCTTCTGTTTAGATTTTTATGAATGTTCAGATTTGTAAATTGTAGTTTTACTATCTTAAATGGTTACAGGAACATTTTGGTAATTGTTAAACATTGTTGTCAAATTCAAGATTGTTGCTAATAGATATTTATCAAGTTTATTTAAAAAAAATATTGTTCGTCCTTCAACTTTTTTTATGGACGATTACGGCAGCCTTCAATGGGCACCCTGGTATCCTATGGGGCTGCCACCTCAGCCCTGGTGGTACCAGTGCCCCCACCACTTTAACACCTTATAACTTGAGGTGGCATTGTTAGATTGGCAAGCGATTTAGTTTTTCATATAGGCAATCTTGTTGGGCATGTTATCATTTCATATGCATAACCATTAAAATGCTTACATGATCACAATATTAGTTTCGCACTTAAGTGCGCAGCCAATGGACACCCTCCCCTACTATCACCAATTTTGATTTCTTATAACCTGGGCATCAATGTCGAATCATGACTAGACGATGATATCTTCTACCTCAATTCCAAATCATAAACCTGCGCTTAAACAATCTTTCTCTCCAAACATTCAATTTAAAGGGTTTTAAAGAATCTTGTACAATGAAGAAGCCACATCCCTGTAAGGCATTCTGTCAGAAACCCTCCTAGCATTTTCATTTTCCACTCTCTAAGAATACTCGTAACATTCCAGGAAAAGATATTTGGTGTATGCATGGTCTCAAACACATCCTTGGCTTCTTCTACAGCTCGGCATTTAGCATACATCTGTATAATCGTGTTACTAAGAAATTTGTTTTCCATGAATGGTCCCTTCATAATAAAAAGTGTGAATTAGCTTACCCCATGCATGTTCATTGAATTGATGCATTTTTTAAAAGGCGCCATACATATCCGACTCCATCCGATTACGCAATAAGACCTGCTCGCCAGAGAGCATCGATGCTCGACCATCCGTCTATATGCCTCCGGCTTCTACATGCATGCAAGCTCAACTCCCACTCCATTGTCAACGAAACCTGCAAGGATGGCCGTAAATCTACTCCGGGATGTGGTTAACCCGGACACATGTCCGGTTAACCCTTTCTTTATCGCGATTTCAAGCTCAAAAAGACAACAGTTTTTGCATGTTTTTGCATTGATCTTGCTTGATCTGTGCTCAAATCATCTGCTCTCTTGATAGAATGAGGTTTTTAGGCTTTGGCAAGGCGATTCCAATGGTGTTTGCACCAGATTAAACTGTTCAAGAAGTTGATTGCAAGCTCTATTCAAAGATTTGCATGCCAAGACACAGTCCCACGCTCAATTCGCCACGTGGTTATCCCGGTCAAAAAACAGTGGTTAGCGCGGACGAAAGTGTGGTAAGCTTGGACATATCAGTGATTAACCCGGACATGTGTCCGGGTTTACCACATCCTGGAGTAGATATACGGTGTTCCTGCAAACTGCAAGTGGAAATATAATATTAGAGGTGAACAAGGCTTTCAAGTTGAGTTTAGCTCTATATTCAATCTTAGCCTTCAAATCAAGATTCTCCCATAATCTGCACCTTTCAAAATGAATATATCGAGCATATTTCCATCTCAACCACAACCATCCCTAGGGTTTGCCCTTCGGGCAGCCCAAAAACATAAGAGAGTCTGCCCACAAACGGTTTACCAGTCGCTAAAATGGATCATTGGAGGTCTTTCGCAGATCAGAATCGGACCAAATTTGGTTTATTGGATGCTTGGAAATGGGGCTTTCCAAAGTCCCCAAAACTGCCTACTAGAGGCGCCCTGAGATGAGAGTAACAAGGCCCTAAACGGAGCTCTTTTTTCGCCCTTGATGGTGCACCCCCATGCCCTTCTATTGTGCACAACGATCCCCTTGTCCAAATCGGGTGTATGAACATTCAAATTTTTGCTACATGTCCGTTGGATTTTCGCCTACCACAAAAAAAGTTATTTAGAGTTCAAGAAATTGCAAAAAAGGCGGGAAATTTAAGCACTTAATCGCAGTGTTAGATTGCACCATCAAGTGCGGCTCTTATTATGGGAATGGCCAAATGTGCTGGCCCTTTTAGGTGGGCTAATTGCAATCAAGACTGCAATAATAACTGTTATTGGGTTATTTTTCTCACAATTGTAACTATCATTTTCTGGGTAGGTTTCTTGTTGAAACTGAAAACGGGATTAAAATCTTACAGATTCTTTTGCATCCGTTTGAGCTAAATCGCATGCTGATTCTCGTGATTGTCTTTTCCATGGCTGTCATTCCATTTCTTGATGAAGCAAGCCGCAGGTTTGCAGATTATTTGGAAACACATATGGAAAATACATCCAAAGAGGTGAAATTCTTTTGCTGCTGTTAAATTCCTGAAAGTCATTGCAAATAGACATAATGCTATTTTATATTTTCTATGCACGCATGGGGAAACACAATTTCAGAAGTTCTTGCATACTTGCATATGAAACAAAGGCACATAAACAGATGAAACTCATCTTCAAGGAGTATCATCGAGGAAGTCTGGGAAACCGTGTAGTTTCTATGATAGTTTACAGATGCCATTCCTGTTATATGCAAGTGATGTGTATTTTTTATTTCCGTGAGTGAGTTTTGAACATGTATGACAACATCCAAACGCAAACTGGAGTTTAGTTTCTTCAAGGACCGTTTGGGCCAGTGAATCCCTCTGTTGCAAGATTATTTAGTCAGTTTTACTTTGACCATTAAATTAATGATAAGCAGTGGTGCGCATCTCGGTAATGCGCTCATCAAAATCTTGACAGATAACCATAGTATGGCATATTATTTACGCATATAAATTGCCATTTATACTCCGATGATATTTTATGTTCTTGTAAAAAGCTTTTTCTGTATTGGTTTTTTACAAATTTGTGGTTCGAATGCAGCAAACTTATGACGGAGAAAATGTTAATATCAGGAAAGCAATTGTGATCGGTAGATTTGGTGAGGATGGGGCAGGTGAGACATTGAGCTGTAATTTAAGTTTAGTTCTTGAACTTGACAATCCATCCAATGTATGTTATTTTCATTGATTTAATGGTCACAAAAGCTGGACGTATGTAGCTTCTGATTTGGATCCCAAACGAGTGAAGGTATGGTGCACTTCTCTTTTCTTGTATGTTTTCAATTTTTATTGATCCTTTATCCTGATCCTGTTCCTCGTTCTATAAAGCCAGATGGCCAGAAAGATGGGAATTCATAGGTGGTCTTTGTCTCCTCAAAGCTAGTAGTATACTTGTAATTTATAATCTTAAGGCATCAGCTCAACTATAAGTTGCCTTCAATTCCAGCATAAGATTATGGGCTTTTGTAATTTATGAGATATGGGAAGGAGTATATAAGAGGAAATAACCACACTTATCACTTCTTGGTAACGACAACTTCCAGAATAAGATTATGGGCTTCTGTAATTTATGAGATATGGCAAGGAGTATATAAGAAAGTAAAAGAAGTTGTTGCGCTAAGTTGAGAACTACGTGCACACAAATGTATGCCACATCACATGACCTAGAGCATCTCTTTGAATTACTTCTCTCCCTTGGGCAGTTAGATGTTGCATCTATTTTATAAGGATGTGGGTCTTCTATGGTTAGATCTGCTTTAGAAAACACACAAGTGCCTTTTAAATAAGCTTTTCCATGGTTTGCATCTGGGATTATAGATCCTCCCTGGATGGATCGGAACATTTTCAATTGCTTGGATCGGAACATTTTCAATTGCTTGCCTATCACTTAACTGGGTCCCATCCAAATCTCTGGTAGTTGCTACAAATATAAAAGTATTGTCCTGAATTGCATCATCCTTCCAAATTCTGTGGGCTTCACCGTCCAGAGCAACAACCCATGCCTCTGATTTCGTATCAACAACTGTCTGAATTGGGGAGTGGGCTGCCCTACTTTCTCCCTCATCAATATATCCTAGGATCTTCACATCCTCTTTGATACCATCTGAAGTTAAGGAATCAAGAGATAATTAGAGTGCAATATATGCACTCTAATTATGCCTCAATTGTAACCTAGATATATGCAAACTCTCTATGAACAGACACGCCTCTTGGCCAGGAACACGACTGTACAGATAGATTGCCAGTTATATCATCACATGATGTGGCTAATATGGATTGAGGCATGATGTGGATAATATAGATGAAGTGGAATATTGAACATATCTGAATAGTCCCTTGCTTGGCGGTTCTATTGTGATGCTTTGCAATAGAAGCATGACATCATTAACATTCTACATGAAACTAATTGTTCTAGTTGTAACGACCATACGGATATTCGTATCATACGAACATTATACTCATATGTACAAAAGATGGTCGTCACACGGATGCAAAAGGGTAGTTGCACAAAACAAGATTTGAACTCACAACCTTCTAGTTGCGAATCACACACCCTTGCCAAGTGCGCTACCAATATTTGTTGAAGACATTTTTTACGCCTTTCTCATATGTGGAACTATCTCCAGGAAGTTCTAGAATATTCTAGAACCTTCTATTCCAGGAAGTTCTATTCCAGGAAGTTCTAAATGCATGCACGACACTTGGCGCGATCTCATCCATTGGAGTGGCGCGATCCTGATCGTTGGCCTAGATATATAAGGAGGCACCTCCTTCTTGTCGAACCATTCCGGTTCAACGCCAGTCCTAAGCCTTCTAGGCATCTGTCTCGTGTTCCTGCTTGCCTTCGGGCCATTGTATTGTTGATTCCTGTTCATATATCATATTCTTTGCCGATCTTGGCGTATTTCTTCCGTATTTCTTGTATATTTTCCTTGTTCTCGCGTAGGTTCATGACAGTTTGAACCAGAATCCCTTATCGGTTCTTGCCAGCTCTGATCCTAAGGATTTCTTTATCCATATTGGGCGATTCCCGTCTCTATGAAGGAGGTTTCATCCTTATTACAGCAGGTCCAGCAACTTGTTCAAGTATGCCAGCAGTTGCAGTTGGATAATAAGGAGCTCCAGGAACGACTAGCTTCTCATGAATCAGCCTCTAGCTCCTGGAGGAGGTCATCAGAACCTAAGATCAGCCTGCCAGAAAAATTTGATGGCACTAGATCGAAGCTCCGAGGTTTTTTGAACCAGATTCGTCTTTTTATTCGGCTCCACCCTCACAGGTATCCTACAGATCGAGAACATGTCGGACTAGTTAGCTCTCTTCTTTCTGGGTCAATCTTGAGTTGGTTTGCCCCCCTGCTGGAGAAAGGGGCTCCCGAGTTGCAAAATTTTGCTTTATTCACTGCAGAGCTCAAGGCATGCTTTGGAGACTCCGATCGTCAGCACACATTACTCACAAAACTTTGCAATCTAAGGCAAGGCTCTCGTCCCAAATTTTCAAGATATGCATCGAATTTCGCAAATTGCGAAGATACCGCATGGGATGATGTTGCACTTCGAAATTGTTTCCAAAGGGGTTACGTGAGGATGTCAAAGATATGTTGTTGTCTCGAGGACCCTCGGACTTTGAAGAAGCCATCATATTTGGCGGTTCAATGTGATAATCGGCTCTTCGAACGCGGGCAGGAGAGACATAGTCAGGTCTTCCAAATCACACAAGCACCTATAGCTACGCCTTCCTCGGTATCCAACAGGTCCAGACCTGAGCCTATGCAGATTGATCGGGCAGTTCGAGGACCTTTATCTGCTGCCGAGAAGCAGCATCGGAGAGAGGCTAATCTTTGCCTCTACTGTGGAGGAGCTGGTCATATTGCTCGTGGATGCCCTGTGAAGCACCCAAATCAGTCAAAAAATCATTCGAGCCCTGTCGGAGTAGTAGGAGTCTCTCGACGGTTGCCTGAAATTCCTTCAACTCCTCCCACATATGACGAAGGTTTTATTCCCTCGGACAAGGTCAGTAAAGAATTTTTTATCTCTATTTCATTGGAGTCGGAGGATGGAAGGATAGATACGATGACGCAACTTGACTGTGGTGCAAATGCCTGCTTCATGGATAGTATGTTCGCTACTAAGCACGCCATTCCTAGAAGCAGGGCCGAGCATCCTAGCTCTGTTAATGTGATTGATGGGCGTGAGATCTCTTCAGGCGTAGTCACAGAATGTACTGCACCTCTTCATGTTTTGTTCAAGGGAGCTTCTTGTAGCATTTCCTTCAATCTCATTGCTAGCCCACATGCGCCAGTAGTCTTGGGTCTGCCCTGGCTTGAGCTACATAACCCACAGATTGATTGGCGTACTAGATCCTTTCGATTTGCTGGTTCGAGCTCTAATTCCAGTTCATCTATAGTTCAGGCTCTGCACCAATATCTATTCAGTCCATACAGTATCGTGGGCTCTTGATTATGTCCTTGCGCTCCAGTTCATGTCTCATATTCTGACCATATTCTAGATGATGTCCCAGCTCCAGTTCTTGTTCCAGTTCCTGTCCCAGTTGCTCCTACTTCTGCTCCTGTTCATGTTCTCGCCTCCCCGTTTGATCCTTCTTACAGAGGCTTCTTCACGCCTCATTTCAGATCTCAAGATCTCTCTTCACAAGTTTGTTAGATCTGGTAGGCAAGATCCCAGATCAGCATTTGCAATCCAAGTCCATCCTTCGACTAGCTCTGCTTCAGAAACGTCTGCTCCTGTCCAGCATCGACCTTATGACTGCCCCATTGATCTTCAGCCAGGGACGATCCCGCCATTTGGCCCTATCTATGGCTTGTCGCCAACAAAATTGGAGACTTTGCGGACCTATACCGAGGAGAATCTTGCAACTGGATTTATTCGACATTCTCAGTCACTCGCAGGAGCTGCCATCTTCTTTGTTTCCAAGAAGGATGGTTCTTTGTGGCTGGTTAGCCTCAACAAGATCACTGTGCGTAATCGGTATCCTCTCCCTCTGATTCCAGAGTTACTTGAGCGGCTACAAGGTGCACGATACTTCACGAAAATTGATCTTCGAGGTGCCTATAATCTTAGCCGCATCAGGGAAGGTGATGAGTGGAAGACAGCCCTTCGAACTCGGTATGGTCATTTTGAGTATACCATCATGCCTTCGGCCTTACCAATGCTCCAAATGGTCTTCCAAAGACATGGCTAACGATGTTTTCTCGAGTTTTGGATCTTTTGTTATCATCTATCTAGATGATATTCTTGTTTATTCGAAGACTTTGGAGGAGCATGAAGAACATGTCAAGAAGGTCCTTCGGGCTACGCGAACATGGACTTTATGCCAAGTGGAGAAGTGTCAGCCCGAGCAAGACAATGTTGAGTTTCTAGGCTATCGCGATCACGCCTCGTGGTGTTACCATGGATCTAGAGAAGGTTAGCACAGTTCTTGATTGGAAAACACCTTCCTCGCTTAAAGATGTACGCTGGCTCTTGGGGTTCGCCAAATTTTCAATTGAAGCGTAATCAAAGATTCATCACTCACATGCTTTTACAACAAAGACTGCTCTTGCACACCCGTATCCCGGTGGCGTCCCTATATTCTCGAAGCTGATGCATCAGATTTTGCTCATATGGCAAGTTTGCTATGACCAAGGTGAAATCTTGTGGCTTTATCGTTCCAACCAACGTCGTGCAGTCCCCATGAACGATGGAAAAAAAGTTATTCTGATCGAACATACAAAACCTCTCGCCGCCGGAAGGCTCAACATCTACTATCCGCCTGTCCGCTAATGTCCTCTCCTCTTGAGCTGTCCTTACCAGGTGCATGAATCCCTCTGGTAGGTCCTTGTTCTTCTTGCTCTGTGAGAAATAACGTCACTCTAACAACAAACATGGAGAAATCTAAGAAAACGAGAAGACGACACGCACCCTCAAAATTTGGAGCATATTGAATAATACGCCATCGAAAGTTAGAATGGGATAAAGTTCTCTACATCTCTCCCTAGCCATCCACGCTCAATTGCTCCATTAAGCATGTTTGGCATGTTATGACATTTTTTTGCCGAAAAGTCAACACGACCCAACAAATGAGTGTACCAAGAACATGTAAACAAAACAAGGAAAAAAAAGTAGAACTAGCATCAGATTTCGAATTTTGAATAAATACCCGTATTCCCCGCTACCGACCAGTAGTGTATTCGGAATACACTTTTGGTCCACCAAGGTGGTGATTGGGTATTCGTGGAATACACATTTACAAATCTACACCTTGTTAAGGACAAATAAAAACGGAATATCGCCTTAAAAGTCGCATTTAATTAAAGTGGGTCAAATCTCGAAATTTGGGACTCAGACTAAAATGAGACTCATACTAAATTTTTTTTTGAATTGAATGCTTGCATAGAATTTTTTCTTAATAAAAACAACAATAACATTTACAAAGAACAATCCGAGAAAAGAAGGGGAGGCGGTGGAGAAAGAATGGTAGGAAGGAAGGGGAGATGGAAGGGAGGGAGGGAGGCAAAAGAGCAGGGGGAGGGAGGAGGCAAGGGAGAGGGAGGGAGGCAAAAGAGCGGGGAGAGGGAGGAGGCAAGGGAGGGAGGGAGGGAGGCAAAAGAGCGGAGAGGGCACAAAGGAGAGAGGTAGGAGAGGAAGTCTCAAAAGAAGAAGGGAAGGGGCGGGGGGGGGGGGATAAGTTAGAAGAAAGGATCGGGGAGAAAGCAAAGGGGCAAAAGGGGAAAGGGAGGGCAAAGGGGGGGCAAGGTCTTTCCCCTCCCCCTCCCCCCCAAGTATTAATTATTAATATATAATTAATAATTAATTAAACTAACTAAATAATTAATTAAATAATAAATTAAATTAATTTAATGACTAAGTTAAATAATAATCCTTGGCATGCCCAAATACACAACTAAGCCCAAATACAACACAACACACAACACAGTGCCTCCATTCTAACTCCTGGGAGTCGAGAATGAAGCATCCCTTCATCAATAGGAAGAAATGGTCATGCACCGCTTCTTGATTTTTTCTCGTAAACAAAGACCCAATTCAGGCGAAAAGTGAGAGCATTCAGAAGCTTGTATGCATAGCAAGAACATCCGACACTTTTTGGCAATGCAAGAGGCCACCATCGCTTCCTCGAAAATAGAAGCAGAAGCAAGCGAAGGTCATTTCATATGCATCCGCTAAAAAATTAGAAGCTATGGCTAAAATATGGTCAGATTTCCGCTTGTAGCGTAAGGCAAAAGAAAGGCGATTCTTCATCTTCTACTCCGTGCTTGGACAACTCCGACAAATTGCAAAGCTCTAAGAGCGGGATTTGCCGCCAAAATCAAATCATCAAATATTCATATTCAAAGCCACATCTTCCACATCAAACACAAACAAACCCAAATCCAAAACCGAAGCACATTTAAGCTCCATACCGAAGCTCAAAAACCGAGGTCACCGCAGAAGACACTTGAGCTCCATATCCAGCTCCGCCTTTGGCTTCGATCCAAACAGAAGAGAAGGTTTTGCCTTTACCGCCTTTCATAGTCTCCTTTCTCTAAATCCTTTCATTCCATAGCTTATCTCTCCTGAATGGCCATAGCTTCCTCTCCACCAGAGTGTCTTGCGCCCATCTTAGCTCGCCTATTACCCTTGTGCTCGGTTTGGGCAGCACCGTGGTTGAATCAATTCAAAGTCGGCTTTTCAAGTAGCGATAAGGAGTAAGAAGAGGAAGATGCAGAGGAGCATGTAAATCCCGCTTCCCCTGTGGTGCCAGCCCTCCCTAACAACAACAAGGCGCAGGGCTTCACCTCCATGAATCTCCACAAGCACATTTGAGCTCCATATCCAGCCCGTTCCTTGGCTTTGATCCAAACAGGAAGAGCAGGTGCCTCTACCGCCTTTCATAGTCGCCTTTCTCTAAATCCTTCCATTCCACTGCCTCTCTAACTTCCGCCTGGTTTTTTTTTTTTTCCATTCTTTTCTTTGCCTCTCCCGGCAGCGGCAACAAGGCTAGGGCTCCGCCTCCATACAAGCACATTTGAGCTCCATATCCAAAATTGCCTTGGCTTTGATCCAAACAGAAGAGCAGGTTTTTGCCTCACCGCCTTTCATAGTCTCCTTTCTAAATCCTTCCATTCCGTGCCTCTCTAACTTCGCTCAGCTTCTTTTTTTTTTTTTTTTTTTCTTTTCTTTGCCTCTCCCTAAGCAGCGAACAAGGCGCAGGGCTCTCGGCCTCCATACAAGCACATTTGAGCTCCATATCCAAGCTCCGTTCCTTGGCTTTGATCCAAACAGGAAGAGCAGGTTTTTGCCTCTATCGCCTTTCATAGTCTCCTTTCTCTAAATCCTTCCATTCCGGTGCCTCTCTAAATTCTGCTCTGTGCTTCTTTATTTTTTTTTTCCATTCTTTTCTTTGCCTCTCCCGGCAGCGGCAACAAGGCTTGGGGGCTCCCTCCATGAATCTCTCTCTCACACTCTGATGGGCCTGCAAGATTGGGCTAGATCCAAGCAGAGATGCTGGTTCAGGTTAAACTAGGATGTTTTTTTTTAGATGCTATAACTTCGGAAAATAACTTCGAAAAGGAGTAAAGAGAGGCTGCCATCGCCATCGCCATAGCCGGGTCTTCAGCAGGGGATTAGAGCCATCGTGGGAAAGAGCAGGACCAAAAGGTATGTACCAAATTCAAATTTCGAAAATGAGGGGGAAAAAAAGCGGGGTAGAGTAAAAAGAACAATAAATATGTACCAAATTCAAATTTAGAAAATGAGGGGAAAAAAAAGCGGGTAGAGTAAAAAGAACAATCAAGAGTTAAAAAAGAAATAGAGGATTTGTTTGTTTGAAGCTTTACATTTTCGCAAGTTCTAGTCATATTTGGCAAGTTTTATTTGGCAAGTTTTATTTGGCATTCTTTCAAGCATTCTTTGTATGCTCGTTTAGAGTTTGTGATGGTCTATTTTTTCATAGAAAATATATAAGGAGTGTATTTTTTTTCATAGAAAATACATAGGATATTGTGTTTATTGAAAAATACATAGTATATAGGATATTGTGCTTATTGATAAATACATAGTATATAGTGTCCCATTTTAAAAAGCTTCCCATTTTGTAGTCACATAGGATATTGTGCTTATTAGAAATTAGAAAATACATAGTATATAGCGTCCCATTTAAAAAAGCTATCTTTGAAAAAAGCTATGGGTAAATATTAACATATTAAAAAGGGGAGAGCGTCTATTTTTTGTATTACTATACATAGAAAGTGCATAGGATATGGTGTGCATTAGAAAAATATATAGAATATGGTCCAATTAGTCATGATTTGTGCTCCATACTATTGGAGATAGAAACTCAGAACTAGCCCCCAGACTTGCTTTTTTCATTTCACCGCCTTTCGACCACAACGAGTCGAGAAAGACCCTCAGAATTTTTTTTTCTCTAAGCTGCCTTTCTCGACTCGCGAGTCGAGAAAGAGCCTCAGACCTGTGTTTTTCACTTTGAAGGACCTCAGAACTGCGTTTTTCACTCACGAGGCTCTTTCGACTCGCGAAGTCGAGAAAGGGCCTCGTGACCGTGTTTTTCACTTTGAAGGACCTCGAACCGCTTTTCACTCTGAGAGGCTCTTTCGACTCATGAAGTCGAGAAAGGGCTCAAACCCGCTGCTTTTTCGCTTTGAGTTTTCTCTTTTTCGACTGTGAGTCAAGAAAGGCCTTCGACCCCTAAACCTGCGTTTTTGAGTTGCCTTTCGACTTGACTCCTAAACCTGCGTTTTTAAGCTTTGGAGCTTTTTCGACTCATGCGAGTCGAAAAAGGCCTCTCAATTCTAAACCTGCATTTTTAGTGACTGCCTTTCGACTCACGAAATGAGAAAGGCCTTCACCCCTAAAACCTGCGTTTTAAACCTTTGGCGACGCCTTTCGACTCGCGAGTCGAGAAAGGCCTTCTGACCCCTAAAACCTGTGTTTTTCGCTTTGAGCTGCCTTTCTCGACTCGCGAGTCGAGAAAGGCCTTCTAACCTGTGTTTTTCCCCCTGAGCTGCCGGCTCTCAGGCCTGCATTTTCCAAAAATGGCCCTAAGAACTGTGTTTTATTTTATTTTTTTTGCCTGTAGCATCACTTGACTAACTTGATTTTGTCTTTTGCAGTCCTTATCTCGACCAGATAGTACATGCTTGGGAGCAATGAAAAGACCAGTTCATTGAAGAAAGGTGCCGAGAAGAGGGTGGTGACATCAGTTGGACATACAAGCACGTGACCCATGAAGGAACTCCTCATACAAATTTCTATCGTCTGTAAGTTGCTCCGTGACTTGGAGAGAGCTCCACGCGCCCTTTGCACTAGGTGGTTCATGTGTGAAGAGGGTGTAATCATTGTGCCCATACGACCACTATGGTCTCTTCACCCACTGTAATATATATTGTAATGAGCCCATTTATAAATATAAGGTATCTCAAAACTAGTATTTTTTGGTGATTAAGTAAACAATTTGCTTAATTTTTGTTGGAATTTGTGATCTCTTGTCTACCCACCTAAGAAAATAGAGCCAAAATGTTCAACTAAGAATCTTTTTCAACTAGAACTTCGGTTTCAATATGTAATGAAATTCCTATGTTTGAGTTGCATTGTTCTTGTTCTCGACTCGCTATCCAAGAAAACTGGAAGAAAGCTTGATGCACACTAACGTACAAAAAAAATTCAATTATGGACGCTTTTGGTCTGGTGCTCCTTTTTGTGTAAAATAACAGGGTTCCGAAAAAAAGTGGGAATGGAATGAGTCCCACTTTAATTAAATACGACTTCTTACTTGTGCAGCTCTTTGGGCATGTCTTCCAAACAGAAAAGTCCTTATCCACAACTTTCTCAGGGGAGCCTTTCCAAAGAACTCCATATCCGTGAAGCCCCCATGATCCCCTCCACACCGTAATGGTCATTTCTTTTTTGGGGACATCGAAACCCTTCTTTTTGTCCGAGACCTTTCCTTTGCTCTTTAGTTCTCCCCTGCTCAAACATATTAAAAATTTCGCCCCGTAGCTCCCCGTGACCGCATAAAGAAATTGGAAGGCTGTTAGTGTGGGAGACGGCGACTAACACAAAAAACTTATTCTGGATACTCGGCCAACTCTAAAGGCAAGCTGGAACCAGTTGTCGTGGCTTATTAGTGACTGCCGTTTGTTCGCCTCGTCGTATTTAAGGCAAAGACTGATTGCACACGCCCCTTGAGCTCTAATGAGTTGGCGGTTTCTTCGTGTCTTCGCCATACTTTTCTTTGAAAATGACGTACTCCCTGTGCATGAACTTTATCTTGTCGACAAAGCTCATTTTCAGTTTGTACTCGTTGTCTGCATCGTGAGTATTAGCGACGATTTTTGCTTCCTCGTCTGTCAGGCCACAGTAAACTGCACAAAGTACCGAAAGATATCTCGGGTTATTTTTTTCCTTGTACAGTTGCCTTCTAGCTTTGAAGCTGTAGTTTCCCCCCAAGATGTAGTGCATATAAGTGTCAGCATTTTCCCGGTCATAATCTTTGGGGTCAGTGCACTGGGTTCTATCCACAAGGACAACAATCGGAGCTACGTGTGCATTTGGTTTGCTCCTGATCCTGTCCTTCAAATTCCTCAAATGATCTGCATATATTTTTCGGACCTGAAGGGGCCTCTCTCCAGCTTCATTCTTTGGTGGTAACGTCATTGACGTCACAGGCAAGTAAATCACGCCTTGGACGTACTTTTGCTTATTTATCTCTTCCATTCTTTCTGAGGTTTTATCCACCTTCTTCTCTTTTATGGCCACTCCGAGTGCCTTTCCCTTGCCCTTCCTCTTCTTCGAGCTTTCCTCTTCCACAAGAGCTACAGTTCTTTGGCTCTTTGGCAAAGAATGGTGTCATGAGGCCTGCCCTCTCTTGCCTCGGGCTGCCCTTAACTTGATGCACTTGGGGCCGACTCATTTTGACTATCATTCCCAAATACACCCCTTTTTGCTCGCTCCTCCTCCTCCTCGTGAGGCAATCAGTCAGAATCGAAGATTTCACTTTGTGTAGAGCACACCCTTTTTATAATATCGTTGAGCTTCTGCTTGTTAATAGTGCGCTACATATTTGTAGAGCCATTGTGGGTTCACTCTTCCTAGTTTGAAGAACCCCTGATCAACAACAAAAAAACTTTAGGACGTCTTAAAGGAAAGATGTCTTGGAATTTTTGAGATTTTAGTCTATTTGGCCAAATTTTTACTTCAATTCAAAGTAGAACTCCAAACCCAAATTTTATTTGATGCCTAATTTCTTAGCATGCTTCCGAGCTAATTCACCTTAAAAAATATAAAAGCACTCTCTATGTGAAAGTTCAAAAATCTGCTCAGTATATTCTGCCATTGACTGTATAGATTTTTTTCCTTTTACTTCATTTTGCTCCAATTTTTGCCCTACAAAACCAACTGCAAAAATTTTAAAAATTTATGCATCTCTAGTACCAACTTTTTAACCTGATCCCAAAGAAATCAGTCAAATACTCCCCTTGGATCATCTACAATCATCATTCTTGCTCGAACACCAAAAACAACACTTAGGAAATCATCACTTTTGATCTGGAATTGATAACCCTAAGAGAGCTGGGGGTTCTGACCAATCCCATAGTAGGTGGATTGCTTTGAGTTGGTGATTAGCTAGAATTATTGACTCCTGACTAAGAATGGAATCTCCCATTTGATTATGGGCTATGAATCAATTCCCTCAAGCAACAAAAAATTATAAAAGTTTGCTCAAAGGCAAAACTTTGACGGATGTGTATTATCAAGGGTAATCACTAGCAATTTCAACATTTTACTACAATATGACTGTATGGTTGTTTCTTGCTCTATTCCAGCAGAGCCTGGTGTTCCAACTTGGAGCATTGGAAATTAGACCGGAAAACCAGGTGCATAGCCATTTGAATGTTTGAGCATGTTGCATGGGAGTAGCCCCTCAAACATTATTTTGAAAGAAGCAATGCATAACTGCTTTCATGGAAATTCCCTGTGCTTCTCTGTAGGATGATGCATTGAGTCACAGTTACATCCGGTAATCGTCTTTGTTTGTGATAGCAAAGACTGTTACAGGTAGGAAGAGTGCATTGACTTATGTCAATGACGCTGTGATGTGGATAATGGGGTTTGACCTCATTAAACTTTAGAAATTAGAATGGAGGGTGTCGGTTGTGGGATAGGGATATCTAGGGGAATATTCTTTTCATAAACGGAGAAGATATAGATTGATGTGGAGGATTATAGGATACTCTGGTATAGATAGAGAAGTATGATGTACTGGGTACTGCGATGGCATGCTACGCGGACACAAGCTCGTAAGTGCAAAAATTGCAAACAAGCAAATTGATTGAAGGTAAGAGCACTATCAATTGTAGTAATCAAATCTGACTGATGGGGTAATGTCTATCGCCGGGTCTACATAACTTTCGTTGCACCGGTTATGATTCAGCTTGTTTCTGCATCTCATGTATTGGGCAGTACTGGAAGCAGGCAATTGACATTAGAGAATTCACGAAAACCTAGCAAAGTAGTGCAAAAGAAGGAAGTAAACTTCTGTATGCATAAGCACCATACCATTACATATTACATATCAGCTTTGCAGGAGTGTATAGATATCAATACCCTTCCACTTGGAAAGACAGTCCATGCTCATATTCTCAAGCATGTGGCCGAACCGAATGTATATTTGGCTACTGTGCTTATGAACATGTATGTTAAGTGTGGAAATCCTCTCGATGCCCATAACCTGTTCAATTTTATTCCTCAAAGAAATGTAGTTTCCTGGACTACTCTGATTTCAGGATATGTGGAGTACGGCGATGTAAACGGGCAATTAACTTTTGCAGTTTATGCAACTGGATGGTGTAATGCCAAATACAGTGACCTCTACTTGCATACTGAGTGCTTGTACTGATGCTGCATCTCTGCAACAAGGCAAATGGGTTCATGCCTACATTTTAACAACTGGTATTGACATAGATGTTCCTGTGAGCAATGCACTTGTAGACATGTATGCTAAATGTGGAAGCATTAAGATGGCCACTTATGTATTTGAATATGTGGTTCATCCAAATGTTGTGTCATGGACTGCAATGATCGCAGGTTATGTACAGCATCAAGATTACAAACAGGCCCTTGAACTGTTTTTCTTGATGCAGGCAGGAGGTACCAAGCCCAATGAATTTACCTATGTAATGATTCTGACAGCTTCTTCAGGCCTCGGTCTAGGTAGATGGATTCATGCTCACATTATAAGAATGGAAACAAAATGAACCAGTTTGTAGCTAGTGCCCTTGTTGATATGTATGGAAAATGTGGCAGTGTGGAAGACGCTCATCAGATATTTGAAGGGCCCTCTACACGAGATGTTGTCTTATGGACAGCTTTAATAAGAGCATATGCCCAAGCTGGGGATGGGGACGGAGCAGTTAAGCTATTTTGGAAAATGCAACGAAGCCATGTGAAACCGGACAAGGTTACCTTTAGTAGCATAATAAGCGCCTGTGCTAATGTGGCTGCTCTTGAGAAAGGAAAGGAGGTACATGCATGGGTGGCAAAATTTGGAGGTGATTTGAATGTTTTCGTTGGAAGTGCCTTGATTGACATGTATGCTAAATGTGGTTGCATAGGATATGCCTGCAAACTCTTTTCCCAGATGGCAAAACAAGATGTAACCTTGTGGAATACGGTCATTGCAGGATGCGCTCAGCATGGGAACGCTAAGGATGCTATCAAATTCTTTATGGATATGCTACTTGCAGGATTCAAGCCAGATGAGCTGACATTTATTAGTCTACTCTCTGCTTGTAGCCATGTTAGCCTATTAGATGAAGGGCATCATTACTTTCACTCTATCTGCGAAAACCATGGTATTACTGTGGTTGCTGAGCATTATGTCTGCCTAATAGATCTTCTTGGCCGGGCTGGACACATTAATGAAGCTGAGGATCTTATAAAGGCACTCCCAATAAGATCTAATGTCAATATGTGGATGGCTTTCTTGGGTGCCTGCAGAACTTTTGGTCATTTGGAGCTTGGCAAGAATGCAATAGCACATGCTTTCACCCTGGAGCCTTGGAATGTTGCAGCACCTGTCTTACTATCAAACATCTATGCTACTGCAGGAAAGTGGGGCTGGAAGGCAAGGCCGAGAGAACTTATAGGAGGATTTGAAACAGATTGTCTGCTTTCTATATCTTGTTTATTGGATTCTCTAGAAGAAGAGTGCTTTTGTAGAGAATCATAGTGTGTATGTCACCTGAGGCTGCGCCACTTTGCTCTTATATTGTGCAATAATTCTTTGATGAAAGTTGTCTCAGGAGAATATGAGGGTGCCAGCTGCTTGATTTTAAATGGAGGAGTATGACGTCTGGAATAAAGGAGTAGCTTGTGAATTAAGGCTGGAGGATGTCATTTCCATATTATTGCTGAAGAAGCATTTTGTCGAACTTACATGAAACAACTCCAATGTCAAATGCAGGACCTGCTAAGTTGCTTTGAAAGCAACAAGCATTGCTACATTGCAGAAAAAGCTTGCATATGCTTGTACTGATCGTCTTCTATGTGAAGGCCTGGATGTGGTTCTTTTCAACAGACAGTCAAATAAGATTTTAATTGGAAAGACATAAGAAAGTAAATCTCTTCTAGATGCAGCGAAGGCAAAGGCTTTCTTCTCCTGAGGCTTATGTTTGCAGAATATGCCATCATACAGATAAGATGTCCTTGGCCATTATATTACTTACAATTGAGCCATTCTGTTCTTAACATTCTCTATCAAGTTTCCGTTATCAAGACTTGCTAATAGAAAGGTCTACTGAGTGGCGACTCCACATTAAACCCATAACTCAGACAACCTCTAGACATCTCTCTGCAGCTGATGAAGGGGATCATGGTGTGTTGGAAAAAGATATGATAATTGCACATGAGGTCTTGACAGTTAACACTTTCTGAAGATACCCAATTGCAATATAGGAATTCATGCCATCATGGCAGCAGAGGCATTATAAATATACAACGTTTTATATCCTGGTACACTCATAGGCAGGAAAGGCAGGATCACATGATTTCGAACATCTACCCAAATGTGGGCCAGGAGAGGAATAGGATAAGATTATTTCATGTAATAAATTATTATTCCTAACTTTCACACTTCCAAATCAGTTGGAAACAGGATGACACATCATAATGCCAGGTCATTGATCCAGTTGTGATTTGGAGGTAGGTGCACGAAAAAGTTAAGAGCAAATTACGTGGCATGACACGTCATACTGCCAGGTCATTGATCCACTCATAGGGTCGCGTTGTTTGGCAAGTCTACAAAATCCCTGGAATTACGTCGATTGAGGCATTGCAGCAGAAGCAGAAGAGATGGTGAAGCCTTCAAGGAGCGCTCCGCAGCCCATCGTCCAGCGGCGACGGCGACGCCGAGGCCGCAAGGTTTCTCCTTCTTTACCCAATTTCATTCCGTCATGGCCTGCTCAATTTCCATCTCTCAACTCAACGTAGAATTAGTTGCATTGCTCAAATGTATCCATCCACAATAACTGCCTGACGAATGTTTTTACGTTGCATGCATGCAGGCTGGCAAAAGACGTCGTAGAAGAAGACAGCACAAGGCCGAATGATCTCTTTTCTTTCAACAAATAAGCCCCGCCTCTATATTTGGCGGTGCACCTTGCACCCCTTCATTTGGCGGATGCTCCTCTATATCTGGAGCATGTTCTCTCCATTATATATTCCCATTTTCGTTTGTAACATTTTCCAAATGAATTGAATATTAAACATGTGATATCGTCAATGAGACTTGTCAATTTCTCCTGTTTTAACATGTTCTCGCGTTCAAAAACTTTATAATAATTTGTCAAGCAGAATGTGGGTAGAATTTCAAGGGCTTTACTATCGTCGTTGTCTAAAATCCTTATAGTGCTCATGCTTATATTGGCCTATTTACATCGTCAAATGCAGTAAGCTAAGAAATATTTTTGTCTCGGTACCTTTGAAGGAGCTAATAATGAACCAACATTTTCAACTTCAGTGATATTGGATATTGTATGTTTTTAAGAAGCTTACAATCAAATCGGTGTAATTCAGGAAATCCTTTTGTTTCTTGTCACCACCAACTACAATGGTTTTGAATTGACCTGAAGCTCTTCTATGTTCATTTCATAAAACAACGACAAAGCATTCCATCATTACAAGCATTTACAACGCAATCGTTAGGTGCTCCTAATTATGCCAAATTTCATACTTCCAATTTTTATCCTTTACGTCAAAACACTTAACTTCTCCAACGAATAAACTTCCATTCCATTATCCTGTAAATCGTCATGCAGTACATTTTCATATTTGCCATAATTGCTTCAGTGGAGCGTGTCGCATCCAATGCAATGTAAGCATTTCCAGACATGCCCATTTGCCTGATTGAGAGACTGTTAAGATCAGCACTTTATGTAGAGATGGGCAAGCAAATTTTTTGGCGTGAAACAGATTCTGAACTCAGCTTCTGGACTTTATTATATTTCTATAAACAAATACCTTGGCTTGGAATGAGTATCTTTTATGCTTTGAGCTACTAACCATGCATTTGTTCATGGTTAACTGCCGCCATGATCAAGTATAGCCAAATTTCTGAGATATAACTTAAAACTATAGATCATAATGTTTGATGCAAAACTATAGATCATAATGTTTGATGCATGAACCAATGCTTATCTTTGAGAGAGTTTACTTAGTGCGGCTGCAACACGCTCATCTGAAATTTGTCTATAATTGTCGTAGAAGTCCAGTATCTCCATCGATATAACTTTTATCTGGAAAATGAAAGATGGTCTTAAATTCGCCTTTTGAATAGCTTAATTATAGCATGATGCCGCCTACCATGTTCACATCAACTCGGAGTTCCTCAAACCACCCACGCATATCCTTCTCCTTAAGTACACACGCAACATAGATGCAAGATAGTGCTATCATGTATGGTGGGTACATCAATATCAGGTCCGTTCCATAAGAATCATTCACAAGAGACCTGTCAAAACATCTGCAATTACATCCTATTTTCTAGTGATAAAGTATCCCATTCTTATGTTTTAGAAATCAGTTTTTTTCTCTTGTTCTAAAGCCAAATCACATTAACAGAAGCCACAATAACCATACTAACAATTCTCAATAATTACAGTATACTAGATATTTGTAATCTTTCTTATATATGACAAGCACAACTCGAACACAAAAACTTTACCATGTCATTTCCGTTAAGTCAGATAGGCCTCCATCTTGCAGTAGTCTGAAAAAAT
Organism: Isoetes taiwanensis; assembly: GCA_021234155.1. Classification (NCBI taxonomy): domain Eukaryota; kingdom Viridiplantae; phylum Streptophyta; class Lycopodiopsida; order Isoetales; family Isoetaceae; genus Isoetes; species Isoetes taiwanensis. The sequence goes on along the minus strand of JAJEKV010000025.1, from coordinate 4,646,938 downwards.
GCATAACAAGACATAAGCCACAATATGCAGGGGCCTCCATCTTGCAATAGTCTGAAAAAAAATGCATAACAAGACATAAGCCACAATATGCAGGGATCATCGACCACTTGTAATCAAATAGCCCCAGCAGGTACATGACGGAATTGATAAGAGAATATCTAAGGCATCAATCTTAATTAATAATGGCTCTCTAACAAGAACGAGCTAATACTTCAATGTTAATCCACAGGAAGGGAAGCTATACTTGATCAGGGGACGATATGGATGAAAGATCACGAGATAATAATCTAGAGCTTCTAGTAATCTCATCTCCATTTCGAGAACATCCTTAATATCATAGCGAAATGATGTTTTTTCATCCGACGCTGTTCCTTCATCAAAACCAACAAAGATCAATTACCTTAGTTATCTTTGGCGGGAATGAAGTACTATACATACATATAACCTACTTACATAATTTCTTCATGTAAAAACCAGCAATTTTGCTTGCACAGTACTTTCTTCAGCTTTGGATGCCAGATACAAGCATGTTGGAGCGACCAGCCTCGGGTCAAATTCGGAAAAGCTTTTTCTGCAATGAAGTTATTCCATCAACACTGTTGTGTTTAATGCCATAAAGTCCATTGGAACATTGTATCTTGAAGAAATGAGAAAAACTTCTTTCTTGCCTTGTATATACACGTCTAAAATATGCAATTGCTGTTGCAACCACCCTGAGAGAGTATAAACATAACACGTGTCAAAAATAGTGTAAAACTTGCCTTCCAGGCATAAATGAATGAGCCATGATGCTTGATATTTGACTAGGACAACAAGGAGATACTCAATTGTGGGAGGGCAACAAACAACAAGTTCGAGGTAGAAAATTTTTATTTCTTGAAATCCATGTGCACAGCATGGGAACTACTAAGGGGCATGCATATATCAACTTAGAGAAGAATGGTATTGGAAACTACTTTACTTCCGCAATTCTAAAATAAAGCATAGCATTATAAACTGCTGCTATACTCCATTAAATTAGTTGAGACATACAGTTGAAAGCACAACTTAGAAAACCATAAATACTTTATACCATGAGCTGTCAAATATGGTGAATAAACTAGTCTTACCGTTGCCGCACTTTTGCATGGATTGCTAATTTTCTAATATCTGCAATTAAACAGTAAAATTCATGAAAATCTTCTCCTATAAAAGGTTATTGTCAAACATTGGGAAGATAACATCAATGAATAGCATTCACCATAAATCCTATCCAGAAACGATAAAAGTTATTTCAGCCCTAACTAATAAAGGTTACATAAACTGAAATCCACCAAATAAGACAAGACCCCAATTCCCTTTAATCAATTAACTCAAAAGTCCTCAGACACCAAACAATACTTACTGGATGAATGCTTATGTGTCTCTGACATGGTCTCTGCTTAAGAGAAGTGGTCTTTATGCTCAATAAGATGATCCGCATACCACAACAAAGCTATGAACCTGACACTATTCAGACTTGCAGTTCATTTGGTCATGCTCTCTTGCAGCAGGCTTAGATATTATCTAAGGCACTGCATTGTGCAATGTGCTGATTTTAGTATTATTTCTAAAATGCATTTTGCTCTTCTGGCATGATTTGGAAAGCAAATCAAAATCGTACATGTTCAAGAGTGGCCATCACTAATCTATTTTTAACAAATTATAATACACAACTGTATTATAAGTCCACTTACTAACTATGGGGTCAAAAGGATAACTTACAAGAAGATAAGTACACTTTGATAACTTTCGCATCTTCTACTGTTAGCCCACGCTCTTGATCTACGGGTTGCACGTGAGCAATGTCCTCTTGGTCAAGAAGCTTTTTGCTGGAGAAACAGAAAGATTAATGAGCAAATCAATTCCAAGACACCATCCAAGAACATAACAAAAATGTCAAAACCACAAAGATAATCTCCAGATTAAGTTTCTAAATCCAAAACTACAGTGAGGTCCTAAGATTAAGATTTACTAAAACTGAATAGAAAAATAAGCTGCTTAAAATGCGAACGACACTATTTTATGTTTACACTTGTTAACTAACAAGAACTAGTTCACTTACAAATGAGAGGAGGCCCAGAAATTGGCGGCCATGCTTATGCAGTACAAGGATGCATCGGCAACGAGGTAGCTTTATTGAAGGGCCAGATCAAACTCTAAAGTGGCCAAACATGCGGCTCGCTCGACCGGTCCACTTCTTAATGCTTATTATGTTAAATGACTAGTAAAAGCGGTCGAGATTGAGAGAATTGTGTTGGCCTCCGCTATAATTTTTTCCCATCTCATGTGTATGCTCTTTTAAGTGTGGGTTAGTCAAGGTTATTAAAGGGAAAATTCCTCTTACATTGCAAGAGCACATATTCGTCTTGACGCATCTAACTCCACCTATGCATTAATATATAAGTCAAACCATGAGTTAGTGCATGAGCTAGCTCATTAGTCATTGATGGTTAAAGCAAAACACGTTAATAAATTGATGATTGCCCTAATGGATGTGTTGAGCTTTAATTAACATAGTGATTTGTAAAGGTGCCTTTTATGGACGCAATTGAATATTCAACAACATCGTCACATGAAGCTATAAATTAGCTAGCATTGGCTATGGATTTCAACACATATATAATGCAGACACAATTTTTGTTTGATTCCAAATTTCTTTGATGCTATTTTTCTTTGCTTGAGAAGAGCCATGGTGTTGACGCGTGTTAAAATTTTTTTTAAGGCCAAGCGCATTCAATGGCTCCGGAAAAAAATTTGTGTCCCAAATGCATTTATGGCTCTCCATGCAATTTTGCATCGTACAACTGAGCTCCTCTGAGTTGGGGATGCTAATGATTGGCAGCATCTTCTTTGGGTTGGGTCAATCTAAGACTTGGGAATATTTGAAGCTACGGATAAGAATATTTGAAGCTTAATGCCAAATGCACTCAATTGGATTGAATCCCACTGCGAATCCGATTGCTATATATTCTAGCATTCTAGACACTTGGAGATGGGCTTGAGGGACGATGGCTGCAAGGAAGAGAAAGTTTGAGGAGATGGTTTGTGGTTGTTTGGAATGCGAAGCCAGCCATTTAAAAGCTCTAGGTCTAACTCTGCTCTAGGTTTGTCGTACATGCTTAGGCCATATTCATTGCCAGTATATCAGAAACAGCTGCAAAAGATCTAGCTTAATCCAGTTTGGCATCTAACAAATCTAGAAATGGCAGTTCGGTTTGCAAACATATGCCTGGATTGGTTATTGCAGGAGAAATTTCACTTCCCTTATAGGGTTTTAGTATTTCCACATTAAAAATTGGATGCAGGTTAATGAAATTTCTCCTGAGGGATCAAGATGGAGAAGGTGCGTTAATAATATATAACACTTCGTATGTTACAAAGACCCATGCTACTTGTTTACTTCAGAACAGATTAACAAATGCATGAGAATTGTGACCCAGTTATTGTTGTTATGAATCGGTTAATAATTTGAAAGAATGCCCATATGCAGAGAAGGAAGCTCTATAATGGATATTCATTCAGGCGGAAATCTTCATGTGCGTTTATGCTATGGCGGTAAGTGGTTAGACCTTTCTTCTTGCAAAGTGATAGAATGTATCTAAAAGTTTATTTTTTTGCAGGCCAATTTGATTGGGTTACTAGACTTGGATAATGCGTCTGCTGTAAGGAAAGCAATACCTTTTGAAAGGAACTTCTTACAACTTGGCAACCCTACACCAATTCCCAACAAAGTACATCAATACTGTGCAACAAGCATTAAGGCAGCACATACGATGCTATGGGATGTGAATATGATATTGATGAGGTGATACTTCTGGACAACATTTGCAATTTTTTGCCATGCTTACAAAGCAATGGTTCTATACAACATTGTTTGAGAAATCATGTTTGATTGCTTTTTCCTAAAGCATTTTATAATGCTTTCTTATGTTTCTGTATAAATCAGCTTTTCTTATAATCTTGACAATAATTGCGGCTTTTGATACTATATTTAAAGATTATAAGACCTCATCTAACAAAAGACAGGAAGGTGTAGACTTTCCAGCAAAATCTCTCTATCAAACACTAGAGGTAATGCTATTATTCCTCAAAAACATTCCAAGCACACTGACCCCAAGTTTTGGTCCACCGTTGAAAACTCTAGTTTTCTTAGGTATGTCCTTTATTCAGAGATCGCAAAAAAACCTACATGTAGATTTGTGGAGGTGTGGTCTTACTAATTGACAGTGTTGTTTCTTAAGTGGACAAGGAGCATCCACTATTATTTTTGTAAGGAGCTATGGTTTTTGTTTTTTAGAAGGTGTTATCTTTAAGGAGGTATATTTTTTGTTAAAAGAACCGTGGTTTTTGTTTTTTGAGGTGGTGTTGTTTTTCGGAAGGTGTAGTTTTTGGAGATGTGGTTTATAAGTAAGTGGTATGATATTTTAAGGTTCTTACCATTATACAATCATTGCATTACTCCCATCCATATGACACCCCATAAAGTATTCATGTTGTCATTACATATGCCATGTGTAAAAATGCAGTATCTCATCTATTGTCCCTCTATCCCTTTTGCTTATAGAAAGCTATAATGCAAAGGCATATGAAGATCCCAAAATTGAGTTGAATTGAATTTAACTTTAACATCCATGGGGACCAACAAGCCTATTAGATCTAGGTTTTACATTTCGGAGGCCAAAACGTGGTCGTTTTCTTGGACAACTAGGTGCACCTTTTCAAAACATACATGCGGAGCCCTGGCAACTGAATAGCAGAGTTTGGATCTATTGGCCATCCCGAATGATCCCAAACAATTTTGCTACTGCAAAAGGTGCTCTTGACTTCTAATTTTTACACTGAGAGGAGGATAAATCCAAATCCCATTCCGTCAGTTCCTATTTGCTTCCCGTTTTCAATTGAAGCTTCTCGACCATGTACCAAGTGCAACCGACTAAAACTCGACCTCCATAACATAAATCCTTCAGTAACCTAGCAACACATATGGTTTACATTTCGGAGGCCATATCCTAGTCAGATTCGACCAGGATCTTGTACAACCTCATCACATAGAGGGAGGGTGTTGATGCCAGAAGACGGACCCTTAAAACCTTTCGGGAGCAGTTCGCCCCAAAGGTCCTCTCCTGAAGAACCCTGGCCATGGACGAGCAACTCTTCCACTCCGGAATTGTGAACTGACTCTGCCAATGGACCCAAAACGTCGACATTACCCTGGGGACCAAGTTTTGTGGGCAGAAGACCATCCCTTCTCCAAGAAGCGCCAAAATAGCTCATGTCCAACACATTCGTGGTTAATTGGCCTAAGAGGTGGCTGTAATACTGCCCTGTAGAGGGTTCGTGTTTCTTTCGTTGCCAAAAATGACCGTGTAACTTGATCCCTATGGTAATTTTGCCATTCCCAACGATATGGCAAAGTCGAATCTCCATTCCGGAGCCTTTGTGCTGCCAGAACGACAAAACACTTGGGTTTCTACACGGTCGACTGCAGGACGCTTCATAGTTTGATAAGTTATTCCGATCTTGGAATTTTTTGAACCTGCTCAAAGCAGGTTACTTGAACGGCGGATTCAACAGTCGGATAGGGAAATCGAGCTCCCGGGGGAGGGGGGGCATTGGCATTTGTCCTCCCAGAGGAGCGCTGGCAAGAAAGGCTGCCTCGACAACCTTTTTGAGGTCCGTCTCCTGGGGTCTGGCCTCTTCCCTCTGTTGAGGAAGCCGCGCAAAGTCCTGGCCTGGTTCAATTTGGGAAAGGGAGCAATCCTCAACGTTGCTCTTCAAATCGATCTGACCCACTGAAGCCGCGCTAGCATGCCTCCAAATACCAACCATATGGAGATCAGTCAATGTCCACTTCGTCGACTCCTCCCTGCCGTTAACTAGAGAGGGCCTCCTCACACGCGGCGCCATGCCAATGCTCCACCCCATCTACCACTATGCATCAAGGCAACATAGACGGCGTAATATACAAACAGTTCTGGCACTCATACATCGTCGAGCCAGCCATGTCCGCAAAGCAAGCCACGTCCCACACGGCCCTAGGCCACAAGATCATCCCCACAAACCAACCAGTACACTTCACACCGACTACCACCCCGTGCACCACACTGAAGAATTTTGCTACAACATACTCCTTGACAGAATTCCGTTCAGAGCAGAATCCGAACTCCTTTCCCCAAACAACCACACACAGTCCTACGGCCTGGAATGCCAGCTCGACACCTACTGTCAACCGAAGATAGCATCCTCGCCCACGTCCAAGCATATGCCGAACACCACCTCCTCGAGAACGAGGAGCAGCAACAAATCGTCGATGCAATACTCCGAAACACCCCGTCCCTCAACAGACAGCACCATGACTCATCAAACGTCCACTAAGAAGACCAGCAACCGCATGCAGACAACCAGCACGGCCAAGGCCAGCCAAATGTACCAGCCACCCCGCCGGTGGACGCCATGTTGTCGCCCGAGCAAGCACACGTCTACGAAGCAATAACGAGAGAAGCATACATGCTCCACGTCATATCAGGCACCCCAGGATCCGGAAAGACCTACCTGACGAGATACATGATACAGCACTTCATCAGCAACAGAAAAGCGATGTTGCTATGGAGAGGAGCGACTACTGCGCACTACTGATTCGCAATCCCAGGTAAATATGCAAACCCAAAATGCGGGCCGCGGCTTCCCAACTGCACTAACGCACGACGCTCTCTCATTGTGCAGTAAAAAAGCAATGGCCAAACAAAATCAGGCACACGGACATAAGGCACCAACAGATCCAGGCGTTTCAAGTCCACATCATCGAGGAGATGTCAATGCTCACGTTCGCTAACCTCAACATGATACTCAGGCAAATAGAAGAAGTGAGATGCAACCACCAAGCGAGTTCCTGCATACACAGGCGATAATCCTCGTCGGCGACCACGCCCAGCTCCCTCCCATATGCAAGCACAAAAAAAGGGACGTCGACAACGTGTGTAAGCTGTGCACCCTCGCTAACAGTCCCCACTTCGTGCAAGCAAAGAAGTACCACCTGACGCAATCCATCAGGCACTCCTCCAACCCAGAGTACGTAACCTTCCTCAATGCCATAACAGAAAGGCCGACGACCCAGAGCGAGCTCGCGCAAACTCTGGGACCCCGCATCATCGACAAAGAAGAAGCGCTCGACAAGATCTATCGTAACACCATAGTGCTGTGCACCCACTACGAGGACGTCTGACATTACAAGGCAAAGGCCATGATCAAGATGTTCCCCAGCGACCGTGTCCACGAGATATGAGTACATACCAACGCAACAGCAGAAGACGGGATGAGTAGCTGGACCAACGACCCGACATTCCACCAGATACTTTACGTCGTTGTGGGATGCAGAGTCATAATCCTTACCAACATGGACATACTGGGAGAAATAGTCAACGGAACGACATGAACAGTCGTGTATATAGAGAATGACGAGCAAACAGGAGACGCGAAAGGCATCATGGTCCACATCGATGACTCCCCACCACATACACATCAAGCGAACGCTGGTCGAGTACAGGCACCAGGGGCCCAAGACCATCTTCAAGAGAATATTCCTGCCCATGTTGGCGTACGCCATGACAGGGCACAAGAGCCAGAGCTCCACGATAGAAGGCAACACAATCATGGTTGTGAGGAGGGCGTTCACGCCCGGGCTACTGTACGTGATGCTCTCGCGAATAAAGGACAGGAAGCAACTGTTGATCGTGTCACCAATCACGACGACGGACTTCCAGCCGAACAAAATGTTGCTAATGTAGATGCTTCCCCGCTTGCTCATCTGTCTCTATATATACTAACCGTTCCCAAAATGCCGTTTCGCTGGATCAAGTTTCTCCCAGATGTCCATGTTGGTTATGACTCTGCATCCCACGGCAACGTAAGGTATCTGGTGGGATGCCAAGTCGTCAATCCACCTGCTCCAATGGTATGTACTCGTATCTCGTGGATATAGTCGTTGGGGAACATCTTGATCATGGCCATCGTGTTGTAATGTTGGACATCCTTCACGTGATGGGTGCACAAAGACCATGGTGTTACTTATGACGATCTTTTGCCGAAAGCTTCTTCTTTTTGTCGATGATGTGGGTCCTGGGGACCAAGTTTGCGCAAGCTCGCCTGATCGGGCTTTTTCTCTTATGGCATTGAGGAAGGTCATGTACTCTGGGTCAGAGGAGTGCTTGATGGATTGCGTCAGGTGGTACTTCTTTGCTTGCACGAAGTGAGGGCTGTTGGCGAGGGTGCACAGCTTGCACATGTTGTCGGCGTCCCTCTTTTTGTGCTTGCATATGGGAGGGAGCTGGGCGTGGCCGCCGACGAGGATTATCACCCGTGTTCGCAGGAACTCGCTTGGTGGTTGCATCGTCACTTCTTCTATTTGCCTGAGTATCATGTTGAGGTTGGCGAACGTGAGCATTGATATCTCGTCGATGATGAGGACTTGAAATGCCCGGATCTGTTGGTGCCTTACGTCTGTGTGCTTGATTTTGTTCGGCCATTGCTTTTTTACTGCACAATGAGAGAGCGTCGTGCGTTAGTGCAGTTGGAGGGACGCGGCTCGCGTTTTGGGTTTGCATGTTTATCTGGCATTACGAATTGATAGTGCGCAGTTGCCGCTCCTCTCCATAGCTTTGATGCGGCCATTCTGGTGGTCGCAGTGGGTAGCACCGCTTTCCCGTTGCTGATGAAGTGTTGTATCATGTGTCCCATCAGATAGGTCTTTCCGGAACCCGGCATGCCCGATATGACGTGGAACCCGTGCGCTTCTCTCGTGATTGCTTTGTAGACGTGTGCTCGCTCGGGCGATAGCGTGGCATCCACCGGTGGGGTGGCTGGTACGTTTGGCTAGCAAGCCTGTTGCGCTTGGCCATGCTGGTCGTCTGCATGTGGTTGCTGGACTTCTTGATCGACGTTTGGTGAGCCGCACGTGGTGTTGCATGTTGAGAGACGGGGTGTTCTGGAGTATTGCGTCGACGATTTGTTGCTGCTTCTCGTTCTCGAGGAGGTGGTATTCAGCATATGCTTGGACGTGGGCGAGGATGTCATCTTCGGTTGACAGTAGGTGTCGGAGCTGGCAACAATATTCTAAAAATGTAACATATAAATAGGAAAATACACAAGAGTCTTCAAATTATAAAATCAATAAGATTACAAGGAAATGATGTCGAGAGGTATAGAAACTAGCAACTATTTTGGCCTGCAATGTCACACTTATTTTCCAGCTTAGTGACATGTTGCATTCTAAACTCCATCCACAATAATAAGGACTAGTAGTAGGGCAGGCTTGGGGTAAGGAAGGATTGATTTCATGATTCTCTATGGACTGAAATTAGAGCTAATTCCTAGTTATATGGTACTCAATGTCATCTAGTTCAAATGACATTATTTGCATTACATCGTCTACTACTTCTAGCAATCTTGCTCGTTCAAGTACGTCCATTAAACATTTATAGTCTTTCTTATAGTGGAATAGTGTCATAATAACACGTCATTCATGCAAACTAATAATAACCCTTATGCCAATCCCTTTTTATTGCAGGCTGAGATAATGCTATTGAAGGTAATCTCATTTGGCTTCATGCCTCCTAATTGTATTTCCTGAAACAACTAAGTGCTTTGTGGCTTTGCCCATGGTGAGCATATGCAGTAATCAAAACAAAGAAGTCCATGAACGAGACCACATTTCAGAACGAGACCACATTTTGCATACATGTAGAATCTATGGAGTCTATATAGAATCTTGGGAACCCTTACGAAACCTTAGAGTCTAAGGGAATCTTCATAGAATATTTGTTAAAATATATTGAAGAATCTTTTTAGAATCTTAGGAAATCTAAAGGGATCTTTCACATTGGCTGTGTTTTGCAACCCACTTAAATAGTCTTTCATAGTACAGGCACTTGTGTACTATATATACATATATCATGTATATATCAAGTCATGTATCAGGTCACGTACTTGAACATGTCAAAGAATACATGACTTTCTTCTCATGCCAAGTCATGTATTTCTTGAGCATATCAGGGATCAAAAAAAAAATTAAAATTTTTTTATATCCAAAGTGGGGAAATAGACTTGGCTAAAGTATCTCAAAAGTTTGAAGAAAAAGCTTTCCACGCTTAGCTAAACTTTCTAAATTTTGCCACCTGTACTTTCTTAATTTTGGCTAAACTTTTATTTAAAAACAAAAAAACTTCTATCATTTGCTTATTTTGCACTAATGCAAGACGTAAATAATAACCAACAGTAAATATAAAGATTATAGAATAACTTGTATAAAGTATGTTAAAATTTGACGTGAAAGCTTCTATGTTTTGGCTAAACTTTTCAATCTGGGGCAGCTATACTTTCTTGCAATTAGCTAAAGTCAGACGAAATGGGGATGGGTTGTGACATAGACTTGATTAATATTTTCTTTTCTTTTTTTTTTGGCCCAAAAGGCCATAGTGTAGCTGATTTTTTTTCCAGCAAGGCCAAAATTTTGCCATGTAGCTAAGTTTAGCCACTAATTTTTTCCCTATCAGGGAATATGGCAGAATGAGAGGTCACCCATTCCAGTTCTATTCTAGCCAAGTGCCCATTTACGGAAGCGAATGCATAGGGGAGGGTTCCCACAAAGCAACCACTTCAGGAAGCAAATTTTATGAACACTCTCATAAGTAGCGTTGCTTGCAAATTCGACTAATGCAATTTAAAGCGATGTGAAAATTCTTATTCACAGAATTAGAAGCCATATCCACGCTACTTCCTCGACATTCTTGCATAGCCAATTAGACATAGCATGAATGTTGTAATTAGCGTTAAACTATTTTTAATTTCCTCCTTTGATATACCATAGTGCAATTTAGATCCTTAGCTTTCAATTGATACCATTCACCAAGTTTTCGATAAATTTGGAGTTCCCTACGAAGGTTTTAAGTCAGGAGGTTCTTTATAGGGCACATGTGCCCTCCAATGGACCATCAAGTACCCTTCAATGGGTCACCAAGTGCCCATCAAATGCCCACATGGGACCTTTAATGGCCGACTGACACAGAATGATGCTAAGTGTTGGCGGAAGTGTTGCATTTTGACTGGGTTTAGAATTAAGTGCACTCAATTTTGTACTTAAAAAGGAACTTTACATCTACTTGAGATTATTGTTTATGAGATATATACAATACCAACATTGTTCGTCTAAATGTACAAGGATCTCTCAAGCATCATAACATACACTTGCCCATAATACTTGAGAATAATTTGTTCCCTCCACTTTTTATTCTTTTAAATGCATTCCAGCATGTGTCACGTACAACCTAGAATGTTTAGTGACCACGATCGCTGTCAAGTGGAAAGTAATTTCACATTACACACTGAAGAATAACAAACCCTAAGCATTGGACCAAGTGTTAAATCTTCAAGTTTTTTTTCTTCAGCTTGTTCACAAAGCCGTGTTTATGCCAGTTCTGCAAAAGTGTGATGATTGCTATAACCAAAAGGTTGATTTTGATGGTTGTGTAACTCGAGGACTAAAAACAAATCTATGGCTTTAAAAACTTACAAGGTTTTACGCAATGGTATCACCACTCCCTTGGATTTGGGGATTCAGTTATTCACTAATTTATCCAGCATGTTTTTCTTTCCTTTATTACATTTGCAGCCAATACTATGTTGTCCTTGGACTTTTAAATATTGCTACAACTTATACCAGATCTGACCTGTCTAAGCCAATACCGTGTTGATTCGAAGCAATCACATTGTTCTTAAACTGCTTCCTTCACTACCTTGCTGGAACAACTCTTTATGTATTATTTTATCAGAGCAAAGACACTCCTTTCTTGTACAGATTCTTTGATGCTAACCGGGAAGGGAATACAGATGATCAGAAATCCACTTCTGAATTTATGTTCACATTTGAAATGCACCAACTCCACCTACAACTCACAGTGGCATCTATTCACAGTCTTGTCAATCTGGTCAGTATAAAAAAGAAACATGTCTGTTAATAAGCTACCTTATAGCAATATTTGTATGCTCGACATAGACAATAGCTAGATGATGTAATAAAAACTTGAAGGTGAAAGAGACATTGACAAACGATCGATCAATATCAAGCCTGCAAGAAAATAAAAATTAAATGCTTCGTAAAGCAACTTCAGGCTTTACTATGAAAGGAGATGTGGTTTTATGCAATGAGATTATCATATCTTCCTGGAAGAATATACCTCGTGAATGAAGAAAATTGACTGCGCAAGCACTGCATGCATACGCATGTTGGTCACAGACGCATTCAACATATTCTGCCTGCAAAAGAAAGAGAAAAAGATGTTGGATGTGTGCCAGAACATGTGCAGATCAAACTTCCTGTAAAAAAGACAAATTTTTAAATTAACAATCCAAGCATTTCAATACTGAACTAGAGTTGAACAAACCATGAGCAATCAGCTACCATACAGTAGCTAAAACTCTAAGATATACAACAAAGTACCCAAAGATCAAAGACCTTATTATTTGCATGTTCCATCCTAAATTATTGCTACAAAACAATCAAACAGTGTTGGCATCCAAGGCATCAAGCCTATGACCATGCGCAAGTCTCTAGTCTCCTCTACCACTTGCGACAAAATACCTAATACTTGTGACGAGAAACAAACTTACATGTGATAGTGGATTTCAAGCAAACCTTTAAATCCAAGTCATGAAAGGTAATATTTGCATCATTCTCATGTTGCATTGGACATAAGGCGATCCAAGTTGATGTGTTGCCCTGACCCCGTGCACATGTGCATTGCTATAACTTGTTCACAGACAACATTTATTCTTATCATTCATTGAATGAAAAATTTGAGTGTGGATACGCCCAAACGTCACTTTAATGAGTACTTTTGTTTTGAGATTATGGCTTTCTTGAGGTCTCTTGATTTAACAGATGCATGGCATCACCATGCGCCAGTTTCTAGTCAAGGAAGAAAATGTATTCTTACCAAACTATTTAATGAAGTTAAGCTATTTTGCATTTTATATCAAAATGGGAGTTATTACTGGCAAAGATTCAAAATAACAAAATGAGATGTAAGAGAACACTTGCGAATAGACAGCTTGTTTATCATGCACATATCATATTATATTTCACATATATACATTTCACATTAATTTGACATAAATTGCCATAAGCTGGACATTTTCTTGTCTCTATTACAAGTCAAACTACCATGTCTTCTAGATCGGGTAGCGGAAATCGTAGTATGGCAGCTATGCCTGTCATTTGCGTCAGTCGCTTTCCAGTTTCATGCATGGATGAAAAGGTATGCACAGTGCCACCTCCTTCCTTCACAGAATCTACTAACTCCACATACTTTTGTCTTGTTACTATGTCAACATTTCTCAAAAGGCCATCTGTGATTAGCAATGTCTGAACTGCCAGACGACCATGTGCAACTTCAACATGCTTAGGCCCATATGCAACTCTTGATGAATCATTAGAAATCATCATGAGACACTTTTCTAATGCTTTCACACCTTGACCAACTTTAGCATTCTTAGCTCTCATGACATGGACATCAGAGAGCACCTCCTTTAATGAGTGTTCGGATCCAGAAGCAGCATATGCTAAGAAAAATTTTGACTTAATGTGTCGGATGTCTTTTCTTAGTGACACATACTCATAAAACTTATCCTTTGTGGAGTCAGGGCTTGCAATGACAAGACATTGGACAATGTTGAAATCAACATGTCTTAAAATAGCTTGAAGTACGTCTTCAAAGAAAATTTTCATGGCATTGTCAACTTTTTTATGTGGAATTATCCTTTGAATTCTTGCTTTCACCGTGGCTATGTTCGATCCTGATAGGCAAATAGTGGCCAGGCCTTCTTGCATCATTACAGCTACAATGTCTGCTTTCGCTGTAGCGTTAGTTGCTTCTTTTAAGTCATCTAATGTTGCAGAATCCCAAAACACCTTTGTTAAGGTAAATTGTGTTTGTTTGTTGAGTTCTAGGGTATGATATACCCCAAGTTTTACATGTTCATTTTGAGATATCGTTTTTCCACGTATACGTAGAATGGAACCAAAGTCAACATCCTCAACCTCTAATTCTAGCTTCAAATGTAGTCGTTCTGCATCCCGAATACGACCACGTTCATCTCTTTGAACCTTTCTCACTGTCATTGACATCACATGATCGCCCTTTTTTATCAATTTATATGCACGCCATATGTCATCATCTTCTTCAAGGATAATTGTGACGGAGCCAGAATGATCAACCAATGGAATATTTTGGAGCTCCAACTTCATTGTTTCTGCAACGGATCAAGGAACAACTATAGCAGCTTAGACTCAAATTCAAACTCAAACTCGAAATGTCTTTATTTGCTCTAAACTTCTTCACTCCACTCTTTATTCTTCGACTGGAAACTTAATAAGGAAACAAAAAAAAAGAAAAGGTAAAGGTCGAGGGAAATATAAGGAAGGAAGGAAAGGAAACGAAAAGAAAAGAAAAGGTAAAAGGTTGAGGGCGAAAAAAGGTCCGAAGGAGAAGACAGAGGGGCGCCGGAGCCCTGATACCAGACAGATGCAAGGATGGGCAAGGAAAATGATATAAGGGCAATTCAGGCAGCCAGCGGATGAAACTTGAAGGTATTTGTTTCCTACATGTGCATGTTCAGTTGCGCTGTTTCTACATCAAAATGCTCCGTTGCTCATGTTCTGTGGGTTTTAAATTTTCATGGTTGCAAGGGCAAAATGTAGAGTCAATTACTTTGGATTTAACAGGCTCCGTCCTGCCAAGCTCACATGGACGGAAGCAGCATAAAAAGGACGCCCATCCTGAGGCACCGCACTATCAGCAAGCCTTCCTGATATAAAGTAATCAAACAAAAAAGGACTAAGCTTTTGGAGAGTCTTTCACCGTCCTAAGTGCTCTGCAGCTTCTTATAGGATATGAAATTTCATAATAATAAAATTGTAAAAGCATCAGACAAAGAAAAAGAAAAAACATATGTTGCTTCCGTATGGAGCACTTTAAATTTCCATCACCTTACAATTTTGCTTGCTGTTAATAATGCTATTTTGTAACATTTTATGCTTTATATAATTTTGTCAGGAAGAAAGCGTGGGACTACTTCAGGCAGCAAAATACTTGAAGAGCAATTTAGAATCTCAGAACAAAAGCCTCCTCAAATTTGAGGTAGCAGTTTGGAGCATCTACTTACTCTGTAAGTCAGCTCCAATTTGATGCTAATATTTACTTAAAGAGCATCAAATTAGCTATATAAGTCTTGGTTTCCATCCTCTTATAGCATCTTACAAAATAACAAACAAGCTGGACGAAGTCTAGCAGAATTTGGCATGTTAAGAAGTAATTTTTGTAAGTTTGCATTCTCTATTTGCTTTTACGTTATGGAAACATAGTAATCTAGAAGAAATGATTGTCCAGGGGTCTTTCACACAACATATAACTGGGAGCATACCTCTGGAGTTGGGGCAGTTGCAAACACTTATTGGCCTATAAGCAAACCAAAATAAAATTTGGATTAATGCTTGAGTGATTTTATCAGTGTTCTAATCAAATTACATATCTATGTGCAGGTTATTGGAGTACAATTCACGTTCTGGAGCAATACCAGCCCAGCTTTCAAACTGCTTCAGCCTGAACACATACCTCTTGTGTTTCAAGTACTATGCAGGTCCTCCCAATCTGGTCCTGCTTCATATGGACATGGCTTGTCATACATACGATGACATGACAGGTTCCTTTTGTGTGAAGGTGCTTCTATTGGTAAATGAAATCTTATGGGATGTGTTGCATGTTAAGCAAAGTTCAGATTTTCACACTAGAATGAATTGTATAGCTATTATTCTGTTGCTTAACATTGAATTTGCACTTTGTCAGGCCCTGTTCAAAAGGTTGAGCTTGATTGGAAGAGACGACTCAATATTGCACTCAGATCTGCACAAAGGGCTTTCATATCTTATCACATCATGATGTAAATTCCTCCAATATTCTACTCGATGAATCTTTTTGAAGCCCTTCTTTCAGACTTTAGAGTTTCAAAGAGCATTTGTTTG
This sequence comes from Isoetes taiwanensis, assembly GCA_021234155.1. Classification (NCBI taxonomy): domain Eukaryota; kingdom Viridiplantae; phylum Streptophyta; class Lycopodiopsida; order Isoetales; family Isoetaceae; genus Isoetes; species Isoetes taiwanensis. The sequence goes on along the minus strand of JAJEKV010000025.1, from coordinate 4,630,848 downwards.
TCGAAAAGACATACATCGACATTTGTGCTAGCAGCAATAGGCTACATTGATCCTGAGTATGCAAGGACATCCAGGCTGAATGAGGAGTCAAATATTTATAGCTATGGAATTGTGCTTTTGGAACTCATCACTGCGCAAAAGGCTGTACACGATGACAGGAGTGTTCACCAATAGGTAAATTCTTTTCCTTTTATCCAACTTGGTTGCTAATGTACTTAATTTCCAAGTTCAGGAGCTAAGGTATAAAATTACTCTTTGCAGGCTAATGTCAACAAGAATACCGTTATGGATGTGGCAGAGCCAGAAATCAAAGCTGCTTCTACAGATTTGAGTTGTGTCTAAAATGCTATTAGATTAGCTCTGGTATGCACCCAAAAGCTTGCTACACAAAGGCCTGTTGTCTTTAATTCCTTCTCCATCTCAAAACAAATGGACGATCTCAGTCCCAAGGCCTGCACAGAATTTAGTCAAAGAAAGAAAGAAAGAAAGAAATTTTTAACGTCCACGGAACCCAATAGGGTTATGGGACCAGAACATAAGAAGAGGGCATGAGCCCCAACAGAACTCGGGGGCTGAGCCCCCTAACAAATCACCATACTGAGAACAAAAGCAGCGGGCATAAGCCCAAGCAGAACTCGGGGGCTATGCCCCAGGTCAAACAACAATATAGACAATAAAAGGAGACGCTGAAAGCCAAACCAAAACCGAAACTAAAATGAAACCGCAAAGCACAGGGCTACACAGAAATTGCCCACGGATCAAATGGCCAACGATCTCGGATGATAGCCTGGCCCCCTCTGTATACGGCCCACTTCCGTTGTAGGCGAGCCTCACGAATCCAACATAATTCTTCCTTTCGTCTGCAGAGCTGTGCGGGGGTGAGGTCTTCCTGGACGGAGAAGGCAGTTCCTTTCAAGTGATTGCCATGCCGAAGAATGTGCAGTCTGGACAAGGCATCTCGAAAACGAACTAGTAGGTGTCGGGGGCGATCGGGCTGTGCTGCTCCAACTCGATGTGCTGAAAGAATGCCCTCTGCCTGTATGTGCATCACCTCAGTGAAAAACCGGTCTACCTCAGCTGTAGCAAGAGTGTCACTCGCCTCTTCAAGACCTACAATGCGGAGGCTCAGGGCAGATGTATGCTCTGTGGCTTGCTCTGTGGCTTGACCAGGCTCTGAATGCAGGATCTCTACTGGTACAGTGGGCAAACAATCCTCCGGTGGCGGCGGTGTGGACCTAGATACTGTATCATCCTCTTGGGGCATGGCATGCACATGGACAGGCGCTGATGGAACATTGCTATGTCAGACCGAAATTGTTTCACCGACCGCAAGAAGATTTCTAAGAGCTCTACCCAGCCTATGTAAAGGTAATCGAAAGCAGATGTCCCCGTAAAAGTAATCGGTAGATTGGAGCATGCGAGTCTAATCAACAGCCTGGGGCAAGCAATGAATCCGAAAGCAAAGAATTCCATCCATGCAACCAAGATGGAGTAGAAGCCGATTGCATGAGGACAGACGCCGGGGCCCAAAACAAGGGGCCGCTTTGAATGTAGGGTTCAATTGTGGGGGTCATAAGGCTTATCGAGAGGATGGCATGGGCACCTTAATGAGATTCTTTGCTTTCTATGGTGTCCCCGCCATGCGCTTTGATCGTATGGGTCATTTTTGACACCAGAAAGGCATGTGACCTGGAATTGGGTAACGAATTTGAAATAGGAACAGGCCAAGGTAAGCAGAAACAGATAGGAGAATAGAGAGCAATATAGTTGGGCAGAAAAATCAATCAAAGACAACCAAAGCAGACCGGGACAAGGGCCTTCGATAGGAGGTTGCAGAAACAAGAGACAAGTGACAAACCAGAGCTGGGCTGCAGAAGCAAATTCAATTGTGCTGGCCGAACCGGAACCTCAAGCCTTAAGTCTGAGTGCTGGGAAAGTTGGATCGAACTCCTGCCTTGATGTGCAGATGCACAAAAAGCCTGCCCCGCTGCAATAATCGACCTCTTAGCGAAACCGATCTGATGCAAATCCTGGTGCATCAAAACCAAAGCTGTGTCCGAGCTGGCCGGAGGCTACCGAGAGCTTATGCCGGAACCAAACCGGAGTTTGGCGATGAAATCATCCGCCGTTCTTGTTGCTACCGACGCCGTGTTTTCTTGGTCGGCCGGGTCGGGTGCTTGGTGCTTCCACCTGAAGGAGATCCTCACATGAGCTGAGCTAGGGCGGGCCTTGGGCGCCTAGGCGGCAGGCGGTGGCGCCTCGGCAAAAGGATCTAGAGAAGGTAATTAGAGGAGTATGAAGGCATGTGGATGATTATGCAGAGAGCAAACATAGAGACAATATGTATGCAACAAGCACCACATTTTCCCTTCTATTGGCATTTGGAAGTTTGCTATTTATCACCGCCACTGATAACTGTTTTTTCTGGCCAGTCTGTTATCCCTGAGTTTGAAGAGTTGGTTAACACCCCCTTGTTACTCCTGTTAAATGACGTTTGTTCGCCGACCAATTACAACACCATTGTTCAGCTGAATATTAAAGACATAAAGGTTAAGTTCAACTGAATATTAAAGGTCAACTTTGTTGGGATAACTCATTGGGAGAGTTTACCTCAGGCTCCTTAAACTTACCATGATCCATTAGCATTAAACAAAATAGAAGACTAAGGTAAAGAAATCACCAATAAAATGACAAATGGTTACTATGTCCACCCACGGTTTGTGCCGATGGAAGTACGCAATCTTAGACTATTGGAGCAATTTGTGATAAAAGTACACAAATCTTAGACTATTCTTAGAGTATTGGAGCAATTTGTGATAAAAGTACACAAATCTTAGACTATTCGAGCACCAATTATTGGACCAATTTGTGCTAATGGAAATATGCAGTCCTAGACTATTGGAGCACAACAACTTACATGACAGGCATCTAGACTATTGGAGCACAACAACTTACATGACAGGCATCTGTTGAAAATAAAAGGTCTTTTGAATGTCCTTCTTGCCCAAGATTATCAACACAATGGCAATTGAGCACAACAATTTACGTAAAAAGCATATGTTGAAAATAAAAGATCTTTCGGATGTCCTTTCTGCCCAAGCTTATCAACACAATGACAAATGGATTTCAATGACAGACTCTGCAGTCTTAGAGTGTTGTTGTTTATATATGTTAAAAGCAAACTAGCTGTGTTTGGCAACAACATATGTATTTCTTATAAGAGTTGATTAAAAATTAAATGTTGTTTATATTTCTACGCTACAATATATTGGCAGTTAGAGTGCCCTTAACACTATCTTACATGTTGAAACACGAGGCCATGCATTACCCAATTTTTTGGACAAATCTTCTACATATGTTGAGGGACCATTAAAAGATCTTCTTAGTCACATAAACATGAGTAAAGACAAAGTCTTCATCTGAGAGTCCTTCACTCTCAACAGTCTCTATATTATGATGGGAATCATATTTTGGCACCTAGCCACACCATGCAAGTCAATTGTACTTGTTAACTTCCAAGAACCACGTGTGTTTCACATTTATATGCTAATTTTCTAGATCGACTGTAATAAACTTAAGATGCCTTATGATTAAAATATGGAATTTACTCAGATAAGGGATGTAAATGAGGCAAGTTTACTTGACAAGGAGTCTTCAAGGAATGGTAGAGGGGCACATTTATGGTAGAAGGAATGGTGGAGGAATGGTTTCATTATTCTTATTGGGTCCTCGCACGCTACGGGTGGCATAAATGACGCCATTTTTAGCCCTAAATAATAGCGCTAATTAAGGTGGTTTAACTGAATTTTTAAATTTTATTTTAGCACTAAATCCCGCCCATAGGATCCTAAACCGTCGAACCTTTCCTCCTTTCCTTCTTTCTTGGAGTTTCTTGGATCGGATTCAGAAACATAGCTGCTCCCCATCGAGATCCCCGTACTCTGCTTGGTTAACTGGCCGGATCAAATTGCTGTGACTGTACTGCTCCTACAGCAGTAACTATCGAAATCCGTTATTTGTACCATTCTAAACAATTGGCAGTCATTAGATTCAACAAAATCCCCAATCGAGATCCCATTTCCCTACTTGGTTAACTGGCCAGATTAAATTGCTGTGACTGTTATTACGAATTCGGTTAATTGTACCATTCTAAACAATCGATTGCCAGACAATCGAGATCCCATTACCCTGCTTGGTAAAGAGCTCGGATCAAATTGCTCATCTGAACAATTTCCCAGACTCAAGAAAAGTTGTTTTAGTGGTAAGCATCTAATCTTTGTTGACAAATCTTTGGGAATGGTAAATAATGTGGAAATGGTTTCATTCTATTATATTTCATGCTTCTATATTGAAGACAAAGATTAATGTAGCAGGTGTGGAGGATTGCATTCCATCTTGCTTTGATTCATCTCTTTATTAGTGTGATATTTCAAGCTACAATTTTTTGGGCTTGGCATCAGCGGAAAGTACAGCGCAGTAATGTTTGGTCGTGCAAGTTCAGTAGTTGATGCTAACGAGTTTAGCATTTGGTACTATGTTTGCAGACAATCAGTTAGCAAATTATGCTAACAGGTTATATTGGTACTATGTTTCGCAGGCAGTACTTGCTAGTTAGTATGTGCTGTGTACTCCGGGCAACGAGAGCTGTCGGATGGGCATATTTGCCCTTTATTCCAAGATCTAGACCGTACATAGCGATCCTCGTTTGTGGGGTATGCATGTACAAGTTTTTGTATACTGTATGTTAAAATTTGTAAAATACTATAAGGTTTGAGAGAATGTACTTAATGGTGTTAATTTTGTACATGTATTGTAAATATATTTTTGAAGCTCTCGCTGCCCTACGTAACCCCCCGTGTGAACATGCACCCAAACCAAAGGGGGTTTAAGGGGGATTTTAATTTAAATGTGTTAAATGCAATGGTTTGTGTTAATCATGTTAATGGTAGTTGTGTGTTGATTGTTATATCAAAAAAAATTTTGGGCCCTTCGGGCCCTAACTAAAGCAAACATAGGTAAACTTTATGGGCCTAAATATTAATTACTAAAAAGCAAATAACATCAAGACAAACAAATTATTTCCGCAAAGCATTCATAGGGTATTACAGCATAGGGTATTACAACATGAGTGCCGCATTTGGCAAGAGAACTTCCAGTTATTTCTAAGTCCCGACTAAGGGACTCCACCAATGTCTTACAAGAATATCTATCCTTCAATTGTTGCACTACCAAGGAGAATAACTGCCCTTTTATTCCTTCTTCAAATTTATCAACCATTACCCTAGCTGGTAGATTCTTTGGCCTTTAAGTCTTCCATTTCATCAAAAGACCGCTTCACCTTTCTGCATTTGGTTTGCATGTGGACATTCTACAGAAGTGCTCTCTTTGTGTAATTCTGAGGCTAGCACAATAACATGAACAAGCTGTCCATTGCCAATTCCAAATGCACCAGTAAGAGCACTTACAAGAAGTTTCCGGCCTCGGCGAAAGGGGGAAGATGACAAGACCGGCAATCCCGGAGGGTGAGGAGTGGCATCCATGAGATCTAAGAGAGCGGATCAAAGGCTTCCTTAGATGTTTCACCCTCTTTGGTCGCAGAAAATTTTGCCATGAGATCTTCAAACATGGTGGCCCATTCAAATGCCCCTTTTCACGCTTTGAGGCTGCCATAAAACTGGATCTCCATAGATTGATAACCTGATGCTAGTATGAGCATATCTAAAAAGCACACCGCAAGGCAATCCGAGCATAAACGATGAGAAGGATGCACTTGACCTAAGTCTGCCAAAAATGAAGAACGATATAAATGGCAAAATATAAATAAAGAACGATATAGATAGTTTAAAAGGGCGTAAGAGAGGCTTTTAGTCTGCAAAGCGAGTGGATTCAAAAAACATGGCCGGATCTTAGCGGGGAAAGGGCGGGCCGCCGAATCGTGAGAACTTAGGTCGGATTTTAAGATATGACTCATCGCATGACATTCAGAAGCTAGGTTTGGAACCCATCCGATCCGAAAACAAAGGATTTGGCCGCCATAGCAGATTCATAACTTCCGAAGAAAAATAAACAAGCTAAGCCACGGAGAAGGGATTAAGAACGATTTTAAGGCATTATTCAAGAGATTGGACTTGAAGGAATCGTTAGGCTGCATAGACAACAAACCATGGCGGAACTTGAACAATCGGATACTTTCTAGGGATTTAGCAACAATAAATCAGCAAGTAAGCAAAGATCCGTCCCTCGCCTTTGCTATCTTTTGCCAAATCCCACCTTAGAATGGAAGGGTATCCGGTTTCTTTGAAGCTTCGGATCCAACTTTTCCCAATCTAAAGACCTTTTCAATTCCAATTCCTTATACAAACAACCAATCCAAAAACGAATTGCAACAGCGACTGAAAGTTACCTATGTGCAATTCCAACGTCTCATGCCGGGGAATCGCAGCAATATCTTTACCTACTGTGCGATTTTTGGATGCCATTTCGAATCAACTTTTGCACGCTTGCCTTGCTTTCCGGCGATCTGTATATGCCCATTCCGCCCACTATGAACAATAGAAAGTACCACGTAAGACCACCGAACGAACCTCTGTTGGATCCTACACAAACCCTAAAGCCCTAAAGTTTGCAATCCCCAAGCACGAGTTGCTCTACCCCTACTTGCTACATGCAAATCAATTCAAATGTGAACTTCCGAATTTACTGCCGATTTTGCAAAGCTTTTGCAAAGCCCAGAAGGCGCCAGAAGGCGCCATAGCCAGAATGCCCTAAAATGCAATCACAGAGGCTTGCATGTTGAGCCCCTAAAATCAAAAGAGGGCTTTTGTTGTGAGCCCTTGGATGTTGGACCATTGGAAAAAAAAAAAACTAAATCAACGACTAAGAAATGGTGCACTCTAGATGTACGCATTAGTATATCCATTCGAATACGCCATGAAATCTTAGGAAAACCTTTGTGAAAAGCGTATAAAAACACAAAGAAAACCCCCTGTTATTATTCTACATATTGATTTCGTTCTATGTTTGCAGGCAACATTTGCTAAGTAGCAGGTTACATTAAGAACGAGAATTTTGTGCTACACTTGCAGGCTCAAATTGTTATTAGCGGCGGTTGCTAAGAAGATGAAGTTCAGTGCTAAGTTAGAAAGAGTTAGCTGCTATTTAGCATGACATGCTAAGCATTTGCTATTTTGCAGACAGTAGGCCCAAGGTAATTGGTGTTCATGACAAATAGTAATTATTTGGAAAAAGTAGCAGTTCATTGCTAAGCTCTTAGAGTTAGTACTATTCTGGATACTTAGTGCTATGATTTGGTTTGATTTAGTTTTTTGCAGACAAGAACTTCCAGTGATATATAATTTCAAAGCTGGTGCAGGGATAGAATGGCAACAAAGAAAACTCAACCTAAAGTGACCATAGACGAAGAGGAAGCAAGGAGGATGTTTGACACATCTGTGTTGCCTTTTGAGGGCATGACCTCTTCAGATGTAAGAAAGGCAGATGGGCTGAAGATAAGATAAGCAAAATATTTGGCTGTGTAAAACTGGCAGGTACCAAGCAAATTTATAAGTCTAGTCGAATGAATCCACTATTTATGGATCAATTTATGAACATCTACAGAAGATGTTACCAAAGAACTGATGTTTGTGTTGGAGAGATTGGGAAGTTTTTTGCAGGAGCATTCACTTTGCATGTGAGAGGACAAAAGATTAACTGGCAGTCATTTGTGGTTAAAACGAAGAAAAGTGTTACAGCTAAGGTTGAGAAAGAAGATGAGTCCTTATTTCCTCATACAAACGTTGTTGGTTGTGTAATGGACTATTCTGTCATCAACTCCTTGATTGCTGAGTTAGATAAGCAGAAGGATGACTTGAATGTTAGAGTTAAAAGTGCAGCCAGTGAAATGAAGGAAAAAAGGAAGTTGTGGAAGAAGTGCAATTACGAGGTGGATGCTGCAAAACAGCAAATTGAAGCAGCAAAGTCCAGGTGTGAGCACTCCAGTGTCATTACATTCTTGACGTCAATGCTGGTTTCCAAGGAAAAGGAACTTTTGGAGGCGACAACAGCATACAAGAGTATGGAGGAAATTCACAAAGGGGTAATTGCTAATGACCTTTGCAATTACATAGTGCTCAATAATTTTTCTTTCTGCTTCATCATTCTTTTTATTTTTAAACAGGCAGAAGACGAAGAACATAGACTCCAACCAAGGCTGGAGAAGTTGAAAGAAATAGCTTCATCTCTAAATAAGATGTCTGGACTGCAACTCAACCTTCCATTTTTGGAACATCCAAAATGCTCTACCGTAGCATTTGCAAAATTACAAAGTTGTTCTTTCTGTACATATGCCTATGACCCACTTTGTGTCTCAGCCATTTTTGCACATTGTATGCACTGTTTTCATTCAATTTGCGCTTACATATGTTTCTCAAAGAGATCAACTTGTCCCTCTTGTGAGAGTCAGATGCCTCATAATTGGTTCAGGTCCATTGGACTTCCATGTAGATCTGCAATGGAATCTGCTCCCAATTATAGTGCAGTGTAGTCCATTGAAAAGAGTCAAGATCCATCATTAAGCACACCTGCTGACTTGGAGGAGCCTGATAATTATGCAATCCATTGAAGATTGCACTTTATTATCTTCCACAAGCCCAAACTTGAAGAGAGACAATGCTGAACAAAGTAATTGTTGTAAAAGACTGAAAAGTAAGTTATTCTTGTGAAGTATAACTACTTTGGATTTTTCTTCTATAAATACTTATTTAGTTTGATAATTTGAATGATGCAGGCTCAAGTTTGGATATTTCAAACTCTATAGTTGACATTTCTAACAGAATTGAAGACAATGCTGTGCAAGTAATAGATGAAGAATGTGAAGCAGTGTTGAAGAATATAGATGATTATGTTTCCAATTTGGACAAACGTGCTGATATTGTGGAGAAGACAATCACAGAGGAAGAAACTGATTTAGCATCAGTTGGAGAATCTCCTTCTAAGAATAATTCCAAGCAGGTTTCCTCCAGCAAGGGTAAAAGCATGTTAGGGTGTCCCTTAAAAAGTATTATTTAGTGACCAAAAAGGTACCTAAAAAGGTAGCCAGGACTGGGTACTAGGTACCTGTATAATATCTCAATATAAGGTATGTTTTAGAACTTTTTATATATATATTGGTCTCCGATAGCATTATCTTTATCTTAGCTTTGAATATTACCATGTCCTTGACTTTTATTTTGGATTTTTGTGTTAGTTTTAATGAAAAGAAAAATGAGAAAGTACCCAGTTTTGAAGTACCTAGTGTATGTACTTTTGCAGGTTCCAAAAGTGGTACACCCTAACATGCTTTTACCCGCAAACAAGCTCCATCTAAATCAATAACTAAGAAACTAAGGTGATTCTAGTGTGTTTCTTTCTGCCTGTTGTACTGATATAATTTCTCTAATAGTTGTCATTGCACAGTGCTAGTGTTGTTGGCAAGAAGCTTTTGGTTATTGAGCCAGAGGATTTCCTGTACAAGGTTTTCAAAAAGGCTAAAACAGTACCTGATGTGGTGGAAGGTGTCCACCTTCTTCCATCAAGAAAAGAGGTTCTTCTTTGTCGGGCCGGGGTAGTCACGGTTCATGCATTTAAATCACCCAACATTTTCTTTGTTGGTATATGGTCTTCCAATCACTCAGTGATTAGCTGCTTGAGGTCTTTCATTCCTCAGTCCTTAGTGGATAAGTTTCTTTTCAAATGAATGGTGCATCCTTTGAAAATGAAAGGAGGAACTTCTTGCTACATCAAAAAACTCACAAAAGTTTATGAGAAATGTCCAGAATTTAGCATGAGGACAACTTTGCTGATTGATCCTTAGAGGTACGTGAATTTTAAGAATAATGCAGATTCCTGCATCACACCAAGGTCCTTCATGCCTGACATAAATAACGGTGATTACCTGTTGAAGACTATGGTACCTTACTTGGAGAAGCTAATAACAGAAGTGAACGTAATTGCTTATGTACAGAGGTCTGTGCATTTTCGAAATCAGTATGATCAGAAAAGCACAAAAGTCCTCTGGTAGCTTCAGTCCACCCATTGACGCAGCGTCGATGGAGAGCAGCAGGTGTGCATATGATATCTGATTGGTATAATAATCAAATGCAGTTGCTGACATGGGAAGAGTTTAGAGCTAAGTTCCTCCTTTTAAGGTGGGATCAAGCTATTTGGCAGAAGGTGTCTTCAATTCTTCCTCCAGTAGCACAAGTGGATGACCCCCAGCCTTGGGTAGTTCATGAGCGTGTCAAAGCAGATAAGTTGGTGAATTCCATGTACAAGGTCTTGCTTGATGCTGACGTCTTGCCTCCTTCGTCCAAGTGGCCTTTGGTCATTCCTAGGGATCGGCAGAAGGCAGTATGGAAATGGGTATGGGATAAACTACTCCATCCCAAAGTATCTGTTTTATGGTGGCAAGTCACTCATCATTGTCTGCGCATTAATATTCTGGTGCACAGATTTCGTCCAGAGGTATCTGCACTTTGTCCCTTATGTGCACAGAGGGACGAGACAATTGAACATTGCTCTGTAGACATGTCAGACATGCTTGGTTATGGCTTCAAGGCCTCTTTCATTGCAATTTGAATAGCCAGCAGGTGTTATTAGCAGTCTATCCAAGTAGTTAGGATAATTTGGCAAAAAAGGCATTTCATTTGGCTTCTGCATGGATCATTTGGTCCATTTGGAAAAGAAGGAATCTTCTCATATTCAAAGGTCTTGCTTGTTCAGATGCACAGATCCTTCTTGATGCCCAGCAACGAATTGTCAAAGCATTCAGGTTGCTAATGAGGTGAAGAGCCGTATTTGGGAGCACTATCTTCAGATTCATACTTACTTATGAGTTTTTGCTTGCTCTTCATATTGTTTAGATGTTGTATTTGAGTGGGGTGGTCTTGCTCTGGTGGACATTCTCTCCACTGAGTTATTAGTTCCCATTGTACTCTGTAACTTTCTCTGGATAATAAAGGCTCAAGTCCTTCAAAAAAAAAAAAAAAGCACAAAAGTGTTGGAGGTACTAAAGACCATGGACTTGTCCTAAACTGTTGTATGTTTTTTTAATATTAGATCCCCTTTTTATTGTAATTTGGTGTTTATCAACACCACAAACATTTAAAGAACTTTATAATTCTCTGGTATGCAGTTCCCGTTATAATGGGCTCAAATATCCCGCATTATCGCCAAAACAACAACCCCAAAATTAGCACAAACCTAACACAAAGTTTGCAATATCCCACATGCATATATTACAAAATTCGTGCGCATATATAAATAGTTTTTTGCTGCTTTATTGAAGAGTGTGGATAGAGATTAGATGATGAAAAGTTATGGCTCTATGGCTTGTAATCTTCAGTTACATGCCAGAGTGTCATGACCTTTCAAAATGTAATCCTCGTCCACCCTTTTTTTTAGTAATGGGCTCAAATATCCCACCTGCATTCAATGTTCCACATGTTACCAAATCAACAAATGCCAAATCAACAAATGCCAAATGAATGGATTATGTTAAGGCATATTGTGTACCTATGCATATTGTGTTTGGTAAAGCGTGAGTCAACAATTTTCAAGTCAACAAGTGTGAATCACCTTTGGTAAAGCATAAGTCAACAATTTTGACCTATGCTATTCTATGCATTATGTTAAGGCATAACTTTCAAGTCAAGAAGTGTGAATCACCCCCAAGCAAATGTTTGACTTTTATTGACCAACATCTTTGGTAAAGCGTAAGTCAACAATTTTCAAGTCAACAAGTATGAATCACCCCTAAGCTAAAGTTTCACTTTCATTGACCAACATGTTTCGTAAAGCGTGAGACAACAATTTTCAAGTCAACAAGTGTGAATCACCCCCAAGCATTTGGTAAAGCGTAAGTCAACAATTTTGACCTATGCTATTCTATGCATTATGTTAAGGCATATTGTGTAAGACAACAATTTTCAAGTCAACAAGTGTGAATCAACCCCTTTGTTACATGTTTGACTTTCATGGACCAACATGTTTGGTGAAGCATAAGTCAACAATTTTGAAGTCAACAAGCAATTTACACTAACTAATTATAATTACAATTACTAAACAAGTGCCAAGCCAACATAAGATGATTGGTGTCCAAAAAAGAATGGCCATTTCAGGATAGATATATATATATTTTTTTTTAATGTTTTAGAAAATAAAATTATGGTCATTTCGAGGTAATTACATTTCACTTCGTATCCTACTAAATCATTACGATTAAGATACTAATGGTACGAAATCCTAAAATCGTAGCCAATGAAATTAATTTCACGCCAGCCTTTATAGGCTATGGTCGTGAGGGAGAAGCATCGTCCAATTCTCTGAAACAGAATGTCGAAGCGCTGCCGCTCCCCCTCCCGCTCTGCTTCCCCTGCCCCTGGCCCTTCCAAGCGCCGGTCATTGCTTTCCTTACCTATGGCGCAGGTCCTCGCGAGTTATGGAATAGGTTCTTGGACAATGCCTTTGTAGGAGCCCAATTATGTTGAGACCAATTCTGTCGAGACCAATTCTTTTGAGAGCCCCGAGCAGCAGCCTGAGTACAGCAGCTCCGATTCCAGCAGCTCTGAAGACTCTCTTTCTGAGCTTTTAGAAGAGGTGGATTCTTCACAATTCGATTCCTCTGACGTGGATTCTTCTGAGGAGCAGTATGATTCAGAAGATGAGGTCTGGAGCGAACATGAGACAACCAGCGAAGAAGAAGACCTGGACGAAGAAGAAGAAGAAATTTTTCTTGAATTTCAAACTTGGCTGGAGAGTAAGTCGCATGCAATTTCAATTTTTGCTTTCTTTCCCATGAGCTTTCTAACTTTCTGAAGTTTTCTTACAGATGAAGCTTGAAGTCTCGCAGCTCATGAAGACACGTTTTGTTTTTGTTTTTTTCTTTTGATCAAGTTCTTCAGAAACAGGCCTTTTGTGCCTTTGTAATTTTTTTTAAAAACAGATGCTATAGGCCTTTGTGCCTTTCTTTGTAATGACCCTTCTGTGAAACAGGCCTTAGTGCCTTTGAAATGTAATGGCTGTGCCGACCCTACTGTAACACAAGCCTTAGTGCCTATTGTAATATATGATGGCCTTGTGCCTTTATGATGTTTTCCTTCGTTTCACCTAATAGAAGGAAAACAAGGTTCTAGAACTACGAAGGTAGTTAGTAGTTAGTTTTTGTTCTTTTCCCTTCCAGCACCTTATTTAAGTTCTTTTTCGTCCCCTTGCTCTCTTATCAGCTCTCATTTGCATCTTCCCTTTCTCCTTCGTACGTTTTGGTCCATCTATTGCTTCACCGTTTCCTTAGTTTCCTTAGAGTTCTGTCTACAGCGTGTTTTTTTTGTGTGCATCACGCTAGTTGCTATGGCTTCAAAAGCTAGTGTGTTAAAACTTCGGAAGAGGCGGGCGGCTGATGCTCCTTCTGATGATGTTTCGGCATGGCTTAAAGCCATCGAGGATAGGTTGGAAGCCAAGATAGACAGTTTGAAGGGCGTCTTAGAGAGCAGGTTGGAAGCGAGAATAGACGATCTGAAGGGCTCAAAGGCGGAAATTGCTGTGGCTTTAGAATCTAAGATCTCATCTCTTCAAGAGGAGATTCATCGGAAGAACAAGAAATCAAGAGCTCCTATCCTGAAGTTCCATGAAAATATCAAATAATTTGATTTCTTGAATCAATTAGAGGACTCTCCCATTTGCAGTTGCGCAAGACTTTGGATATGCCAAGGACATCATTGATAGAGGTAATTCTTTAATTGCTGACAGGAAAAATCTAATCTGCATTAGAGATAGAGAAGGGCCAAGAGTTGCAGAATTCTATGAGATGGGGGCTTTAGCCCTTTCTGATGTGAAGAACGGCCCAAATATGGGGATTTTACCATGCTAAAGGCCTTGCTAGATATTTTCTGGCTCTAAGGATCTGTGGTAAGTCTTCTAAAAGGCTCATAATGCTTGTCAGTTCATGCTAAGAATAATTTCGGTTCAGTTATTTGCTTGAAAATAATTCGGTTCAGTTGATCAATCCAGTTGTTTCTGCTTAAGTAGTTTTCTTTCGGCTGAGTTTGTCTATTTTGAGAAATAAGGTTCTGTTTTGGCTGCTTTCGATTGAATCAAAATGCAGTGCCGGTTTCAAAATGCAGTACCAGTGAGATATTTTTGGGAATAGTTGGTTTCCAGAGCTGTTATAATGGTAGATCTTGTTCCTGTTTCTAGTGTTTTCAAGTAAGGCCAGCCGAATCTCAATAAATGTGATTTCTGTTGCTATCTACATACAGTCTTCATAAATAAAACCTTGGCCTGTGTTTCGCATGTTTTCCGATCTGCTTGTCTTACATGTCTGTGTTTTTGCCAAAGCTTTTCGTGGCCCTGTATTTACTTCACAGCCAGAGCTTTTCGTGGCCCTGTATTTTCGTGGCCCTGTATGCGGCGGCCAGAGCTTCGCATGCCAAGATGTGCGGCAGCCAGTTCTTCCGCCCTCTACAAAAAACCTAACTGATCCGTTGGATAGTTCTCCCATTCTAAGGCTTTTTTGCTCCTGTAACCCGATATGTCATGTTAATAATTTTTTTTGGTACCCACTTTATGCTCAAATTTGAGGTGACGTTTATCTTAAGGCTATATATTGCTATGGATGGTTATTTGATATCTAAATGATGTTGGGCTCAATGGTGGTTCGGTGGCTATGTAGAGTTGCTTGTTATGCCAAACTGTTGGTTTTCCTTATCTTTTTGTGCCTTCCATCTATAACTCCAACCTTTACCTCAGATAATTTGTTCGGCCTTGTCCATTTGTTCTTGTTATTCGCCATGTATTCATGCTCGTCAATTGCTCTTGGAGGAAGTTCTTTATTTCCTACGCAATACCTTCTATGGGAGGTTGTTTATTTCCTACCCAGTTTTCAATGCATATGAACAACTTTTAGTTTTTTCTTATCCTTCGTCAAGCTTATTTAGATTATGTTGTTTTGTTCTGCCTCTTCTTCAGCATTCTTGTCTGTGTTTTCCGTAGTAGTTCTAGAAATGATGTTTTCCTTCGTTTCACCGAATAGAAGGAAAACAAGGTTCTAGAACTACGAAGGTAGTTAGTAGTTAGTTTTTGTTCTTTCCCCTTCCAGCACCTTATTTAAGTTCCTTTTCGTCCCCTTGCTCTCTTATCAGCTCTCATTTGCATCTTCCCTTTCTCCTTCGTACGTTTTGGTCCCACCCCCCCACCCTTCTCCTGATGTATACTTTACTGTAACTTACATCTAGTTGGAGGCAGTGCCTAGTTGGGGGGCCTTTGTGCCTTGTTGAGACCCTTGTGCCTGAATGGAGGCCCTCGTGCCGGGATAGAGGTCCTCGTGCCTGGATGGAGGCCCTCGTGCCTGGTTAAGCCTTAGTGGCTTTTGGTTCATTTTTTCTTGTGTATGCAGGGATATTGGTGAGCATTTTCCTACAGCTTGGCATTTGGGGCGAAGGATTTGAAATCTAGACACATGTTGAAGGCAGTAAAGAAGGCAATTTAAACATACTTTGTCTTTGCAAACTTCATTGTTATAATGTATTTTCACCCAACAAGGCTAGTCAGCATGAGGGTATAGAGCCTATTTTAATTTTTAGCATAAGTTAGTGATCCCATTATTGTCAGGGTTTTTCCTCGAAAACCCGAAAGGGCGAGGTTTTTTAATCCCGGCCATAATGGTTTCACTAATTTGCTTTCAGTGTACACTTTGTTTTTGGTTATGAAGGAGATGCAGCATGACCAGCATTAGCATTCTTGTCTGTGTTTTCCGTAGTAGTTCTAGAACTGAAAAAATCTGGTTTTGTTTGTGCCTTTCTGAAAATTTCTGGTTTTGTTTTCTGTTTTAATCAATTGGTTTTGTAATACCTTTTTATTACGCCTTCACTTTAATCCAGGCCTTGTGCCTTTTGTTTAATCCAGGCCTTAGTGCCTTTAATTGTAAGTGCCTTGTGCCGACTGTAATCCAGGCCTTGTGCCTTCTGTAATCCAGGCCCTAGTGCCTTCTTTAATGTGGATGATGGCCTTGTGCCTTTCTGTAAATTTGTGGTTTTGTTATACCTTGTGCCTTGTGTAAATTTATGTCTTGTGTCTTTTTCTAATTCTGTTGTACTTACATGTTTTACCTTGGTTTTGTTATACCTTGTACTTAGATGTTTTACCTTGTAAATTGGCCTCAGTGCCTTGTCTGTATACCAGCAATTTAAAATACTATGAAACACCAACAATTGAAATTGATTGAAATTTGGAATTCATTCAACATTCGAGTACAAAATTCTGTAACTGAAGCATAAAAAATGAGAATGCAAAATACAAAAACTTCTTTATATTCATAAAAGTACCTATACAGTACCCTTTACACAATTGCTCTTTCCACTATTCCAACAACATGGGAAGCCTCTCTAGAATATCTTGTTCTTTTTTGGCACTTAGAGTGTAAACCACTCCCCGCTTAACAACGTGCTTTGCTTGAACCAACCTGACTTTGTTCTTTGCAACTTGAGTGGCATAAATAATTGCTTTATTTCCTCTACAAAACTTATAGCTGGATTTACAATTCACCAACTTCTCATAGTATGTCCCTTCTATGACCTCATCCCCTTTCACAAACTTCTGCCCTTGTATATCTACAAAGTCTTCTAACACCAAGTACTTAGCTTTGGTACATAGGATAAGGTAGAATTTCACATTCTCGTGATTGTTATTTGGAGCCACCACTGCAAAGACATCACCTATAGATACTTGCATGCTACATAAGTCAGCGCTGTCAATAGAATAGAATAGAATAGAATAGAATATACATTAACGTCCCTCAGGCCGTGAGGCCCCCGGACTTTTGTAGCATCCTGCGAGCTCCCAAAAATTAGGGTGCTGCCAACAAACAGACGCACAGGTTTATGTAGCCTTCTAGCGGGCTTCTCTTGTTCTTTTTAATACCCGCATCGTGCTTTTTAGTTGGCTTCTTTGGCCATACACAATGCATCGTTATCAACAGCTTTGAGCTGTCCTTTGTGGGCCTCTCGATTAAGCCTCGATGGTGCTTCTCGGATTATCGGACCCTTCTCTTTGTGCACCCCCTGTCTAATTATCATCTCTTTTATAGCTTTAAGCTACATCGTAGCGTCTCTTCTTTGTCCATCGGTCTTTGGGGTGGGAGGTCCCACGACCTTGTTAAATTTGGACCTTATATCTGCGTGGGCCGGGACATTCTTTGACCATATGCATTTAAGTCTTCTATTTTGCCCTTTTCATCACATAGCGGCATATTAAGCTCTGCTCTGTCTACATTTCTCCACCTATCCTTCTCAATTAGTGTAGATCGTTGGCTCCCCATTCTGAACCTAGCTAAGCGTTCCTCTGTTTGCTTCTACCACAGTCGCTTTTGTATGTAATATGTCCTATTCTGTCCCGTGGGATTGAAGGTTCCCAATAGCCATTCCACTTTTCGGACTGTATCTTTGTGCCGACCCGACTTCTCATTGCCTTGTCCGTCCATTCTTCGTCCCATCCATTTGCTTGTATAATCTGATTTAATTGCACCCCCATGCCAGCCGTCCATCTCGCCACATCGTTAAACCATCCCTTGCCTTTTACTATGTGTTGCTTTGCTGATTCCTCCATCGCCAGTGATGATAACTTATCCTCTTTCCCATAACTGTTATCCTTTATTAGGTACCTTACTGTTCTTTCCCATGCTCTCACCTCCATTGGTTTTTCTCCTGTTTCATATATGATTGTTGCTAATGATGTACCTGCTTTCACCTGGAATTCCTGTCCGTGCCATTGTCTCAGTATCCCTTCCTGTTTCTCCCACTTTTTCTCTGTTAGACCTGGTCCCCATGTTTCACATCCGTATAACTGCGTCGATGCTACTAATGTGTTAAACAGATATGTTTTGATTTCCCAATTGGTGATTCTGTTGTTAGTGCAGTAATTCATCATGGTGTAATAGTTTCCCATTCTTTTGAAATCATTTATGCGCCTTTTTGACCACTTCCCCGCCATGTGTGTCATAGCCCGTGCACACAGTATCCTGTGGTTTCCTCTAGCTCTCGCCCCTTGTATTTGAAGGGCTTGTGCTTCGTCTTTGTACCGAAGGTCACTATTTTTGTCTTGTCCAGATTGACTGTTAATCCTGTTTCCAAACAGAACTCTTCTAGTATCTCTAGCATTCTATGCATTCCTTTGACTTTGGTTGCCATCATACCTAAGTCGTCTGCATATAGCATTATTGGAACCTTCGTTCTCCCTATCATTGGTGCTTCCTTATCTCCCTCTTTCTCCTCTAAGAATTCCTGTAGGGCATCTATGTATATCCCAAAAAGCGTGGGTGATAACGGGCATCCTTGCTTTACTCCTGTGTCGCAGTCTATTGCTTCCCCTCCCCCTTCCATTTTGGCATATACTTTTTGGTATAGCCTTGCGATTGATCCTACCAACCCATCTGGTGCTCTTAATCCTATTAATCTCAGAATGAGCTTATCTCTGGGTACTGTGTCGAACGCCTTCCTAAAGTCCACGAAGCAGCATATGATTTTCCTGTTGTTCTCCTTTGCCTGTTCTATCATTATTCTTAGGGTCACTAGATGGTCCGTAGTCGAGTACTCTGGTCGAAAACCGGCCTGGCCTTGTGCTCTGAGTTTTCCCTGTTTCCCTGCTTCTTCTCCTTCATCATGTACTTCTTCTTCAATAATAGCTTTGATGGGCTGTACCACAACTAGTTCAAACTTCTTAGTATGATACATGGGGCAAGATTCCCAATTCAAATCTAAACAATATGTGCAAAAGCAAGAGAGGTTTCTGACCTGTAAATGTATCATGTGATTTGAACACCCATGGAAACAATGAAGGTTTCTAGATCCTTCAATAGGACGTGCTTCCCACTGATTTTTTCTGTTCACTTGTCCTATTTCAACCTCCTAAAAAGTTCTACTTACAGTTTGAATCTTCTTTTTATATGTTGTGGGTGCTGCTGTTGACATGTACTGCTTTAGCCATTCCACCACCTCGTGTGCATTGGTCATCTTGCTGCCCTTCAACTGTGCTGCTCTCAAAGCCCTCTTTATTACTGCTCTTGCACCAGCATGTTCTCCCTTCCCATGGCCAGAGCACCAAAAGTTCCATATCATGTCTAAACCTGTTAAAGATTTGAATCTAGCATCAAAGTAAATGATTTTTTTACCTTTGAATTGTGAGGCTGCACCATCTGAGAAGACATAATGCTTCTTCAAAGTGATTTCCTTCTCTTGCATCCAATGATTGTGTAAGAGAAAGCAATGCTGCACAAACAAAGAATCATATTTTCTGTCATCAGATATATAAAAATGTTCTTCCTTGATCATTTCTTGTGTCTCAGGATCCCTTCTATATGTGAGTGCACAAGAATAGTGATCTGCTCATTATGCCAATGCTTGGACTGGACTTCATTCTGCTCCTTGAAAGAGTAATTCTCTGCAAAGTCAACCACTGATACAATAGTATCACCAGCAAACCTGTTCAGTAGTTATCTAAATATGGCTTGCTGCCATTTATACCTGAAATTATGTGTCACAAACTCCTTTGCTTTAGATCTGAAGGTTTCCATCAAAACATTGGGTGAAGTCTGTAAATATTGATGCTCAATTCTTTTTTTGGGTTTGCCATTTTTATCCTTAACAATTTCAATGTAGTCTATGTTTTCCCAAATGATTTTTGAGGTACTGTCCTTTGTTTCTTCTTTTGGACACCTTTCCATTTTGTCCACACCACATTTGCTGCAGGTTCCTGACAAGTATGCTTTATTGTGCCACTCCTCACCTTCAGGCTTTGGGCAAACCATGCTTCTCCACTTGTCACTGTTAGACTGCCAAACATGTCTTGCTGCATTGCATCCTACTTGGCTTGCCGTGTGGTCACATATCTTGCACTCACAGGTGCAATCTGCACCATGCACCATGGACTTTTTCCTCATGTTCTTCACCCCTTCCCTCAGCATTGACACTCCTCTCATGATAGATGCAACAACAGGTATTGAATTCAGATAGCTTTACAACAAAGTAAGGCTTTAATTTCTCGAAGGCTCTCTGCTTAATTTGAACATCTAAATTGTCTTGCTTGAAACTAGTGAAGAATTTTGTCTGCAGAATAAGAATAGAAAACTACTTAGTAAATGCTAGTGCTAATACCACTAGAAAAAACAACTGCTAATGAATAGCAACTTAGAACTAATTACTGATTCCTTGCATTACAACATAACCCTTAGCAAACCAAACCACTAACCAGTGCTAGGACATTGAGATGAAAGCATTGCTAATCTGTAGTGGTAGGTGGTGCTTCACTAACTACAGATTAAGTTTAGTGCTAACATTGACAAAATTACTAACAGTGGAACAACATTAACGAAATTAGTAATATTA
This sequence comes from Isoetes taiwanensis, assembly GCA_021234155.1. Lineage (NCBI taxonomy): Eukaryota > Viridiplantae > Streptophyta > Lycopodiopsida > Isoetales > Isoetaceae > Isoetes > Isoetes taiwanensis. The sequence goes on along the minus strand of JAJEKV010000025.1, from coordinate 4,610,440 downwards.
GCACTGTCATTTACAAAATCACTAACAATGGCACTAACATCAACACAATTACTAAACGTGGCACCAACATTATAAAGATGAGAAACCTTAGCACTATATCAAAAAATGATCCATTATCAACCATCAATAGCACTAAGACTTGCTATCACGAGAAGAACGTGCAGATTAATTCCATTAGCAGATCATATTGGAATCAATACTTCAAAACTTATAAAAAATATTAGTATTAGTAAACGTGAAAAAGACTTAGTAAAAAACTGATCTACAGATAGTATACCTGGCTCACATCAAGGTAATGTGTTGGATGCTTAGGATGTTTTCCTCTACCAGATCTGACGTCCTTGAAGTTAGGCGAAACTCTGGTGTAGTTTGTCCAATAATCCACAACTTTTTCGATCACTTCTTGGCTCAAGGAATCCTTTCTCTTCTTCCTTCCCCCAAGAGCCCACAATGCGTTTTTATCACTAATTGCAACACGGTGCTTCTTAGCTCTGGAACAATTCCTTGGATGAATTCCTAAAGCCTTGGCAGCTAATCTTTTGCTGCCATGCCTGACCTTCCCAAGTGCCATGACTAATGCTGCTCTTTTTGCTGCTAATTTGTCATTGGACTCCACTCCTTTCACATGCTGTATGGTTTCTTGGATGCTACCGACAATTTCACTGTGAACAATCTTTTCCTTATCAGACACTGCAACCTCCATAACTTTGCTGTTCTCCACTAGATGCCATACTTCTTTCTTCTGGTCTGTAGACATCGAACCTATCAAATCCAAAAACGTTTTCGTGATTATGGAGGCTGCATGTTGCAATTGCTCTTTTGAGTGCTCAATACTCCAATCTAAATTTTCATTTGACAATTGTTGCCTTATCTTGCTTGCTCTTTGCCGTTGCTTCTGCAAACACCATTTCCGCCTCCTGTCTTCGTCATTAGTCATTGGATCACAAGAAGCCTGAACAAAAAATGGATGGAAAGAAAGAAACGAGATCTCTCTCCCTCGAGAAAGGGGGAATCAACCACCTCCCGATATTCTCGTTAAATTTGAATTTCCCTCTTCCCATAATACTAAAAAATAGTGCTAATTTGGGTGGACAAAAGGACACTAAAAATGAGACACCGTAACATGCGAGAACCCTATTGAGCACTATATAACCTAACTCTTGCATAAGAGTAAAGAGAATGAGTCGAAGAACCCTAAGACTCCTTCCTAAAAGTGTAAATCATGAAAAAACCAACCCTTCTAACATCTGACGAGTCCCAAACCATCACAAGCAACTAGAACTTCCAGCGGACAAAGAGTGAAACCCTCCAATGTGTCAGCATCTTGTTTACTAAATATCAATTGTTAAAACGAAAGAAAATCATTGGTTTGCATGCAACTACGAGTTATAGTAAAAGATATAATGTTGCTACTAATCTTTGTTTCTAATATGAAACTTAAAGCCTTTATTCTATACAACCATAATGGCTCATTCAATAGGAATAGAATAGAATAGAATAGAATGGAATGTGTTTTTATTGTCTACGGAGACTAATTGGCCTATGGAGCCAACAAAGAGAGCAGCAAGCATATTACTATCAAGATTAAGAAATCCCCGTCCCAAAGGGTTTTCGAGAGAAAACCTTTGACAGAAATAACATGATGGTAGATTGTACAATCATATAGCACAAACCAATACTGCATAGGAGGATATAACTGAGTCCGTGTATCCGTAGAAGAATGATGAATCGCAATACAACTACCATGAATTGCATAATTCTTTGAAGATAAAGCCATTAATGATTTACAACCCATACTAATAACTACGTGTCATATCCTCCCCTTCCCAAGCCTGCCTTTTCAGAGCCTCTTTTAGCCTGTTAAAAGAGGCTATTTTGGGATTTTCATGTCAAACTTTAGACTGTGGCCTCCGGCCTCCTCCTTCAGTTTGGATGCCTTTGTTTTCTTTAGCCTTCTAATAGCCATCTGCAGTGTTTGAGACCTGTTGCTTTTAGAGCTTCTTAGAAGCGGTTCTTCATGGTGGACACCGTAATTGGAACAACACTTAGATTTGCTCTGAATGCTTCTGCCCCGATAGCTAACTTCTGGATACATCTTAGGTAAAGCAACATTGGCAAATTCAGGATTTCTTCGTTCGTGTTGAATGAATGCATGCATTTGTGAACCCTAATTTGTTGTAAGGATATAATAGAAGCCAATTGGGGATACAACTTTTGTTGTGCAAGTATTAATTTTTACTGCAATGTCTTCAGTTAATCTCCTTAACTAAACCCTTACAAATAAGCTTCCAAAACTCCAAAATGTGAGGAAGCATTATCTTCTTGATGCAGGGGATAGGTTTAATATTGTGGTTCTCTCTTAAGTTACAAATACTTCTTTACCATACAGTTGGAAGAAAAACTCATCATTGGGCAGTTTGGCATGAGCATGACGATTGCACTTTATGTATAACTTACTTTATTGGATCTTGATTGAACGAAATTAACACAGAGGGCTTGTATTGTTCCATTTATTTGTTCCATTTAACTTGGAAAAAAGAATGCTTGAATTTCTGTTGTGTCATTCATTCTTCATCTAATTGTTAAGCAGGGCATGTGATATCTTGCCTATTGTGGGCTCTTTACAAACATACGGGTGTTAGTCTGGTGCAGCATTTGGGCACACTTTGGAATAAGGTGCAATGGGAGCTGCGGTTCAGAATGGAACCTAGTGTAATGATTTATACAAGTTCCCAGAGATGGACTGCCAAAAGATCATTCATGTCTATATATCACCATGGATTATTAGGGCCTAAATTCAGCCATCCATTTTCAAGCTCCTCTAGTTTATACATTTGTGTACTAGTTGTTAGCTGCTTCTAGGTCCTTAAATGTAATGGAAATGTAGAGATGTATTTGGCATTTAGTCAAAATTTAGGGTTACAATTTATGACCTATTAGCAACTTGTATCTTAGTTGAGCAAGGGACTCAATTACTAATGCTTTATAATTCAATTGGAAAGGATGTATTGCCCGTGGTTGGCTAACTTCTGTTATGATTGCATGAGCCTTTGTATAGCTTTATTGACATTGTTCTTGCAGATCAGAGCTCTTCACTAGATGCCATCTTTTTTTGTTGTGTAATAGCGACTTCCCTGTTCTAGGATCTGATGGCCGGATCTATGCTCCCAGAAGAGTAAGTGTGTTTTTAGTTAAAATTTTGATTTTCATATCTAGTCAAACAATTGTGTAGTTCATGAATATACAGTTCACAGAATATTTTAGAATTGTTTTAGTATGAATCTGAGCAAGTTTTATCTGACTTTGTAGACGTAGTAATATTATCTAAACACTAGAGTAGTGATGACTACAACATGTCAACCTCAGTTACCCATCCACCTCCTTTTTCTATTACTGAGGATAACCCCAATTACCACTTGAGCCTTGTGCAATTGTGCTAAGAAGATTTCTTAGTGCATGTAAACCCATATAAAATTGGATATGGCGAAGAATGCCCTAGTACAAGCCATAAACTTGAAGGGCAGAATTGCCTCAGCATACGTGCTGCTTTCAAATATTTACAGTGTTGTGGACTGGGAAGATGACAACTTAGTGACGAAAGTATGGGAGATGAAATTTTCAAGAAGTTTATCTGCTACATATGCATAAATATATGCATCTATTGTGTTATCACCTTGTCGAGGATTTGCAGCTCTGGTTTTCAAGTTGTTAGAATTTCACTTATCATATCACTGTGTCACACCTGCAAAATTCTTGTAAGCAAAATCTATTGGCTGCTTTATAACCCTCATTGTAGGGTGTTGTAACACCAAATAGATGAAAAGAGGGAATGTGAGGCATGCTTTGGATGCTAAAACGGTTGCCCAAGTAGCATAAATGTGATGGCAATTGGGTGGAAATTTTGAAAATGCAAGATTAGTCCATGTTTAATGCTTGTTGGATTGGATGAAAATGATCCAATTTTCCTACATGTAATATGGAGATGTGAAATAAAAAAAGGAGGCATGGAAGCATGAGAGAATGCTAGCGAACTGAAGGTAAGGGGAGGATGGAGCAAAGGAGTTGAAGTGCAATTGTCCAAGTTTCCCAAAGAAAAAAAAATGCCAGTTTTGCTTTGGAAAAGCAAAAGCAATTGAATTTGAGAATATGATTACAGAGTCACTTACATCTTTCTCTTCCAAAGCAATACTTGCCAACACAATTTCTTCACATCTCAAGGGAGGTGGGGTTCTTAATGCCTCAAATATGTAACATCTCATGTCATTTCATGTCGATGACATTTACTTTCACAACTGTGGATGCTATATCAAACTTGGGGCAACAAATGGTTTGGAAAGTGGGAGGAGGTGGTTTGGAAAGTTTGGAGGTTTGAAAAAAATGAAACGATTTTAAATGATTCGCACTGCTTAGAAAATGAGTTTGTCATTGTTAATCTTGTTTGACTTGCAACACAGTGCTCGAACGTTTGAACCTGACAGGAGCATATGTAGGAAGTTACAAATACATAAATACGTGGTTATTTGGTTGCTACCTACTTAAATCTATATTGATTTTCTAGCATTACTTCTTACGTAATCGTCATTTAAGAGCATTTGCGGTTTGATTGATTCTTTTGAAGTTTGCAATGTGAGCATAAGTTAAAAGAAAAATTGTTCGAGTCGGAACCTTGCATCTAGTCACCTAAAAGCCCAAGAATAAATAGAAGATTTTAGACAATAGCATCATGAATTATGCATGCATATGGATTGCCCTCACAAATCTTGGGGTTCAAATCACCATGAATTGTGTTTGCATATGGATTGCCCTCACAACCGTGTATCCTTTGTTGTATGATTTAACAGTGTGCATGCATTTTGGACTATAGGTTTGAATAGCACTTACTACAAGTGCTTGATTTTGGGTGTCTTGCCACATGAGAGTTTGAAAACATCAGTAAGGTTCAAAGGTATACATTGTTATACTTACAAGGTAAACATTGTTATACAAGTTAGGATATACTTTTTAATTTAATAACATAGAGATATGGTCGAAAATGGTAGAGTTTGCATCTAGTTGGATGTTGACATTTAATGTGATGAGTGACCTCTTTGAGCAAATATTTCTTCGAAGAAATGAACAACTTACACCACTTTAATAAAAGGAGCTTTTAACTGAAGCTTTGTTCATGGCCCATCTTTGATAAATACTTTTGCAGTGTTCCTATTATACGAATGATTCATGGACTGGATAAAGATCCAAACACATGAGCTGATTTGCTGGCAAATACAGAAACCAAGATATACTTCAAAGGAATCTCTTCGTGTTAGATGATATGAGTTATCGTATAAACCACTTGGTGAACCATTTGTGGTTAATGGTAAATAAGCAGAGTCAAGTCTAGTCTGTAACATGTGACTCAGACTGGGCTACTTAACATGATTATAGATTCTTTAGTGGATTTATTTGCTGAGAGCATATGCTTCTAATGAGGTTATGTATCTGGCTAACGTTGCTAGTTGGTATTTCTCTTACTTTAATGGATATGGCATGGTGCAGATGGCACATATTGGAAAAAACACATCATATTACCTCATATCTTGAAGCAGCCGGTTGAATTCAACTATGGAATTAGTGTCACGGCAGGGGCCACCAGCCAATATGATACAGGATCGATTTCTTAAGAAACTTTAAAGTCTAGGATGAACATCAGTCTTGCAAAGCTAAGAGGCTCTTAAACACTAGAACTGACATCATTCATGTCAGAGAGACTGTAAGGTTAAACTTAATATCTGCAAGGCTCAATCTCTGTTGATTTTTTTCCTGTTAGATACAGCTAATATTGTAGCTGAGTCACTAACAGGAGTAAAGTAAATTAAGGCCATGGTGTGCAACTGGAGATACATGATAATAATGAACCTGAGATACCACAATGAACATGAGATACCATAAATCATCAACCTGAGATTCATGCTTTTGCTTCTTAAGTTTTTGCTCTTGGATTGCTCATCTGAAATGTCAAAAGATCTTGGCATAACATATGAGAAGGCATGCAATAGATACAATACGTGTTGCATCAACCATAGATGTGTGCCTTCCAAATTCTTCCCATTCCAAAAGAATTCCGGCAATAGCCGGAATTGAACCCCTCCACGCATTGTCAGGGCAGAGATATTTGTGAGTATGTCATGCTTGATTGCCAGAGGCTCCTGTTGTGCTAGCTACTTTTGCTCATGGTTATCATTTTCTTTGATTTGCTACACATGATGGTATTGTAGATTTTTAATATGAAGCAATGCTACATATTGGTGAATAAATATTACACTAAGGTTTATATATACTTTATTGCCAGATCTTGCATTTGATAAGGGTGGAACTATTTGTTAATTATATGTATTCTATGCATAACCCAAAATACACGAATTGTTTCCCATTCATGTTCCATGGTGTGCCACATTAGTTGATCCATGGGGAATGGTTGATCTGAGGTCCTAATCCTTGGCACCCAAATCTTTGATGTGTATATTTTTTGGATTGCAATATTTAGTATGTAGATATCACGTTAGATTGTCTAGAATATTCTTTCACAGCAAGGGATCAAGGATGACAATGCAAATATATCTTTAGACACATTAGAAGACATTAAGGAACCATCACATTCTACTAATCAATCACCAATGCAACAACTATGAAAGGCTTTACAACATCAATCAATGGTGAGTATGACATTTAACATGTTGTAATTTACCACAGTACTAGCCATGCTAGTTACACACTCTAAGAAGCACATTAATATAACAACAACACATCAAGTTATTAGAAACCCACCATATTAACGTCCTACAAACTATTGCTAATACTTTTATTACAGAATTCCATCTTCCATGAGTAAAAAATCCTCCTACCGCTTCATGTCCAAGAACTTGCAGCTAAAGGCCCATGATATAGTATCACACTATTGCACTAACAAATGCTAGTGGGTCCAATTTCCACGGTTTAAAAACAACTTGGTTGCCGCGATAAATTTCTTATAATACAAATTTTTTAGGAACATACATGAAAGATAAATTCTACAAACATATCAAAAGAAGTCCATGCATAGCATAAATAATCTCTATATAAATGAGTATATGAGCAACAACAATTTGGGAAAGCTACATCCCTTATTTAAATAAAGAACTTAAAAAACTAATCAAGGGTGAGGGAATGAGTGAATAAAGTCCCACCAAGTAGAGGATGATGGAGAATCAGCTTGCTCGGGCATAGGAGGAAGAGGGGGCATCTCAAAATTTGGAGGGAAAGCAAAGTCCGGAGGAAAAGCAAAGTCCGGTGGAAGGGCAAAGTCTGAAGGAAGGTGAAAATTGGGAGGCATGGCAAAGTTGGAAGGGAGGGGAGGCAATCCTGATTTGAAGCCAAAAGGGAATCGAGCAGCATCCAGGGTTGTGCTCATTCCCAACACCATAAGCAACAATAACACCTTATAAAATACCGCCATCGTTCTGTTCACAAATTGTGTTGGCACTAGTTATGCCTTTTTTACTGCTGGGTTGGCTTTATATACTTAGCTATAGAAGGATCCATCACAACCTATCTTGGAACCTTCCCGAGCCCACCTAGTCAGTAGTGAATTTCCAAGATCCAATTACTTTGTGCCCAATTTCTTATATCACGTGCATTCTACCTTTCTTGTTTGACGTTATTTTTATTAACACTTGTATGTGTAGTTTCTTAGTGCACCTTGCATTCTTTCATGGTTATCATTACCATGCATTACCTAAACCAAATGTCAAAATCACAATGCACCAAAGAATGTTCAATACGTTTAGAATGAAATTCTTTCCCTAAAACCTCAAGAAAGTTCTTTGAGTAGGCCCACAACACAACAAGTCAACCCAACATGTAGAAGAAGAAAACCCGTAACCAAAAGGTATGGAGCATAGCGTGGATACATATTCATATTATTATCTTCTTATTCATAATACTAGAAAAAGTGCCCAGCGTTGCTGGGCTTTTCATGGGACATAAATTCAAGGCAAATGCTAGATTGGTGTAAAAAGAGCAAGGAATTGTAATGTTAGACTTTGTGCAAATGATCATGAACTTGAATGAATAGCTACATTGCATTCTCTCAAGGCTCTAAATGTTTAATTACTTCCCCTAGGAACAAATTCATTTCTTGCTTCAAGAATTGACATTCGATCATGTGACAATCACTGATTCAAACCAAAATATTTGGACCTATGAACAAAAATCAATTTTCCTACTCCATGGTTTCTAAATGCCTGTTTGTGCATATAAACTTAGATTTTACAAGAAGTTTGAACTTCTTATTCTCCAGGAATGAAATTTAGATTCAAAACCTCTTTAAGGAGCCACCCTTTCATCATCTTCAAAACAAAATCTAAAACAAATCTTCTTCAACCTATGAAGCAAAATTTTCTTTTACTTGGATTTCTCTATTTTCGCCAAATTTTTGAAATGCTTAAACATTTTTTCATCCTAGGTTTACCTCTGCACCAGACCTAGTTTATTGCTCTTTATATAAGTGATGCATGTTGTTGTGTTGTTTTCATCTATATAATTGTTTCATCTCGACCATTGCTTCATGGAATATTCCTTCCAATATTCCATATAAAGCAACCAAGGTCATCTCCCCAAAATCAAGATGGGATAAAACTGGAATTTCCTTGTCACTATAAGATTTACAATATATAGAATGCAAATCAAGGATATAGTCAATGAGCAACCAGAAAATTAGTTGCACATGAGAAAAAGTCATGTGTTGCTGTGCATTAGGGTTGCCCTTAGGGCCAAAGTTCCATATCCGTAACTTAGAAGGTTAACGAATTGTAAGTTTTTGCCTTTAGTTATGTTGGCGAATCTTTTTTAGCTTTCGATAACCTGCCATAGAAATGTTGGCAAGTCTTAGTCGATTATTATTTATCCCATGACATTAGAGTGAAAAATCACCTTTCAAAACTCTATATTGTTTCTTTTTGCTCCATCGCAACTTTGCATTAAGACAGCATTTACATACATACAAATAGACATACATTATTTTTATGTCATGCCACATTATGGCGACATCCATGAGGACATATGACCTCATGGGTGCTCTTCATTCTCTTTGGGCAATGGCCTTGTGATGATATCTTTGTGTTGCTTATTTCTAATCCCTGGGATGCACCTATCATATAGGGGTATCTCATGCATGCTAGGGGTTGCCGAAACCCCCTTATATAATGTTTAAAAATCCTCCAAAACTCCAGTTTAGGTCGATATAATAGGTAAGAGTATATGTATGGTTCATGCCCAAAATAAATCCTTCTTCCGGTCACTCACTAAATTGTATGGCTAAAACTATGTGAACCCCCCTTTTTTCCAATTGCCCTATTTTTAAACAAAAAGATGGTACCCTTACTGCGCCTTGTGCCCCATTATAACACACCACATTTTGCAACTCTCATATTCAGTTTGTAGATCCATAACAATAGTTAAAATGATTCAGCCTGGTTAATAACTTGAACATATACAAATTCTATCCTCCGATGCTAGGAATTAATGATTCCCATTTATAACATGGATGAAAAGATAATGCAGACTCTACACCTAAATGTTGGGCAAAGGAAAAATCCCAAGTGCATTTCAAGAATTCTCTTTGACACTTTTTTTAAAACTCCCTTTCAAGACAATGCAAATCTACATCGACTCAAAGCAAAATTTGTGGTTATCTTAACAAGTTTGCCAAGAAAAAGATCCCCTTACCTGATTTTTTGAGTCCAATCCAAAATGAACAAAAGCATATGTCTTCTATCATTTAATTTAGACTCCCCACTTACGATAGATTAGTATTGAGCCACTTTATTGTAGCTGAAAAGGAATGCATCAACAAGCATGCATAAAATGTAGAGAACCAACTTGGAATTGACGTGGCAAGAAATACAATGCCCCAAAAAGATGGGTAGCTTGCATTTCAAGCAACCAAAATGGTAATTACAATTCCCATGTGCTCAAATAAAATTTCATTTTTTTACACATTCTCATGATGTTGTTTATTATACAGATATTCACAACAACTTGGATATGTGTATATTTGCAGATCTTTGAGTAAGTTGCTCATACAAAATTCATAGATCCAATCCATGAACATAAGGTTGCCCACATAATTCGGATATGGCTCATGTGCTCTGCTCAAACAAAATTTATAGCACCCAATTAATTCGAGACAAACTTAGTATTAATATCTAAGACCCCATCAGCCCACTTATATGTGCTGGAAGACGGATTTGAGGAGATTAAGTCGAAGTTTCACATCCGAAAAAAGCAACTTCCTAAAGCAATGCAAGAAGACAAGTCCATATGAAATATTTCCTAAAGCTTATTGTAGCCGCAATGAGACAAAAAAATGATTCGACCTGCGCCGCTTATTCTATCGACCCTAATCCCATAAAAACTTCACAAAGAGACAAGTGGGGACCAAGATGAAACCGGAAAATCTGGCTAGAAAACCTTTATATCCGACATTGGGCACTCTTCTACCCGATCCATGTGTTTGCACATCGACAACATAGAGAAAAAAGATTTATTTGATTTAAAACCTTCCTTTTTACATATTGATTGAGATTTTCCCGATTTATACCATGTGCCACATTGCCCGCATTCTTCCCGCATAGTGGGGACAATGAGCTCTAAAAGAAGCTCGTGGATGTCTTGCCGCCATGGCCAATAGTGCATGTTTGTTTGGTGTTATTTCCGGATGACAACTTGAAAACATGCTTGCAAATATGATAGAACTAAAACTTCAAAGAACAAATACCCATGCATGATCCATGCCCCGAGCTCAAATATGAGCTTTCATAGCAGACATCGTCATGCATTTGAGCGCTTTAAAGCCCGCAACTATCGAAACACTCAAAGCAATCTTGGAAGCCCGTGATACGGGATCTCTGTGGAAGAATAAAATCCGTTGCATTTGTCGTAAAGAATTACGCAAGTAGTAAGCGGACCGGATGACCACCCATTTCGCGCCGCACTTGATCAAATGTCTAACATGCAATTGACACCATACTATATCCAGTTATTATCCCCTCAAGAACCGCTTTGACAAAGACTTTTGGGCATCAATTATCCATCAAATAATGTGAAGTAATCAGAATCGCGAGCATCCACACAATAGTCCGCTATTTGATCTATGACTAAATTTTACAAAAATGTGCCGTTAGTTGATGCCCGTGAGAATGTTCATAGAGAAGAAAGATAGCAAAGTGTAGAGAAAAGCTACAATAAGTGGCTTCGGTAGAAAGCACGATTCGAAGTCGAAACATATTGCAACATTACATTGCTTGGGTTAATCGGCACGCTTTATGACCGCATCAATGATTACAAGTTGTGACCAAAGAATGTCACAAAACTCCATATCTATCTTGTCGTGTTTGCTTTGCAGATCAAGGCTAAATTTTAAACATTCAACACTTGTACAACACAAATTGATCGCGAAATGCAAAGTTGTCAACAGCCTAATGCATTCCACCTTGTCGCTTTCGACACACAATATCCCTCCCTTCATTTTTCTTGCTTTATGACTCACAACTCCATAGATGAGGTATCATCTCAGCTCTAGCATGGCCACTCCATTTCACCATCCAATGTGACAAGCTAACTTGGTATTTCGCATACTACAAGCAAGCATCCAACAAGGTTTGATTAATGTACCCAAAAGCTTCGCTTTGATTGCTCTAGTCAAAACCGGGCTCTGCAACAAAGAGATCCACCATAAAAAATGTGGACTTGGCCAAATGTGTAAGATATCTATAACATGCGTTCTCTATATAGCTATCACGAGAATCTATGCAGGACTATTTCGAGGTTGAAATTCATGATATTGCGGTGTTCAATAATCGAAAATACAATATCAAAAGTAGAAGAGCTTACCCTAACAAACCTCGCTTCGCTCGATCCTTGTCAAGATGCATATGAACAGATTATATAGTCGGGGAAAAATGGGCCTCAAAGTATATCATCATGCGGCATGCCCATGTTATTTTTGGAATCCCATGTGAGGAACAATTGTGAAGTCGCTTTTAGGCATTTTGTAGAACTCCAACTACTATGGAATTCTAGATCCAAATGCCAAGTCTATGCCATAGCCAAGCTTCTGTCATAAACCATAAAGATACGGGTTAAGAAACGAAAAGTGAACGACCAAGATTGATTTTAGATAGGACTGAATCTGCAAAGTTGTCAACAGCTAATGCATTCCACCTTGTCGTTTTCGAGACACACAATCTCCACATGCAATATCCCTCCCTTCATTTTTCTTGCTTTATGACTCACAACTCCATAGATGAGGTATCATCTCAGCTCTAGCATGGCCACTCCATTTCACCATCCAATGCAACAAGCTAACTTGGTATTTCGCATACTACAAGCAAGCATCCAACAAGGTTTGGATTAATGTACCCAAAGCTTCGCTTGATTGCGCTAGTCAAAACTGGGCTCTGCAACAAAGAGATCCACCATAAAAAACAGGACTTGGCCAAATGCGTAAGATATCTATAACATGCGTTCTCTATATAGCTATGCGAGAATCGCGGCAGAATTTCGAGGTTGAAATTCATGATATTGCGATGTTCAATAATCGAAAATACAATATCAAAAGTAGAAGAGCTTACCCTAACAAACCTACTCGTTCGATCCTTGTCGGCATGCATATGAACGAGATTATATAGTCGTGGAAAAAATGGGCCTCAAAGAAGATATATCATGCGGCATGCCCATGTTATTTTTGGAATCCCATGTGAGGAACAATTGTGAAGTCGCTTTTAGGCATTTTGTAGAACTCCAACTACTATGGAATTCTAGATCCAAATTACAAGTCTATGCCATAGCCAAGCTTCTCGTCATAAACCATAAAGATACTGGGTTAAGAAACGAAAAGTGAACGACCAAGCTTGATTTTTAGATAGGACTGAATTCGAAAAATGGTCAAATGCGATGCAAATAGAAGAAATCTCACCGAAGTCACTTTGTTATTCGGCTGGTCTCTGGACCGCCAAGATACTTCCAGAGCAATTTTTGTGCTTTTGCAGGCCTGGATTCATGAGATGCAAGAGTCAAGTAATTCGGCTCAAAATCTACACATTTTATCATCTTCTTAACCTGCATTGCGGCTTCAACTTCATCATCTAGTTGCATGCATATCTTGAACTTTCTTTTGCTAACAATGACAATCATGCTACAGAGAAGTTTGAATCTATTCCGCCAACCACATAGAAGATTCTCCAGCCACTATCAGGTTTACTGCATCCTTGCACTTTAGGTTTGAAGCCATTTTGTCAAAGATAACTAAAAAAGAAATACCCGTGGTAGCTGCAGAAGAACAACGCTGGTTTTTCCCTCCCACTATTCTCTACAAGATTTTAGCAGCAAAAGGACCGAAAGCCTTAACCATAATCAAAGACCCACTGGCACAGATACCTCATGTAACCTGAAGAGAAGAGGTTTCCGCTGTTTCGAAGCAAGAGAGAATGAGCGGTTATTGACCACGTCACAAAACAAAGCATTCATTCTAAAAAAATAAAAAAAATAATCTCACGGCATACAATGAAAGTGGTGAAATGCAAGGCCAAGATCGCGCACAAACTATCCTAAAACGCCATTATTATTATATATAGATGATGCTATACATGAAAAGGAGACCACATATACGTAGAATATTTACTTGGTTTTTTTTTCTTTTTTTTTGGTTACAAATCAAATTCCCCTTCCTATTCAATTGCATTCTTCCTATTTCTTCACATTCCGGTATAGCATCAATGGGTAGTGTATCCCATTGCATGGATGTGCCCTATCATCATCTCCCCACCCCCCACGACAAAGGAAAGAAACCCACCCCAAAGTAAATAAAAGTAGAAAACAAAAAGTACAATGCTCACATCCCAATATGGTGAATTTACTAGCACATTATTAAGAATGTTCTAAAATTTTTTATCCATTGATGCCATATTCAATTGTTTTGTGTGTTTGGGATTTTTATTTTCTCTCTATTCTATTATTCTCACTTACAGCCTGGGAGTCAAAATTACGATGCCGTATGCTATTCTTTTACAAGAAACAGGTTTTTGGCCTCTTCAATATTCTGTCATGAAGCGTCATCGCCACTATATCAGCAAGGTGCATCACATGGATGATGATAGGTACCCTCTTCTCCTGCTTGCCATGGCTGAATCTCCCCAGGATTTGAAACGATATTGGAAAGAGAATTGTAATGCATGGTTTACCCGCTGGTCTATGCAACCAGAATACTGCATGGTGCTTGCTAGTTCTGATCCTAAGCTTTTGCAACGATATCTCAATGGTTGTTTTTCTCAGAAGATGTGGGATGCAGTTACCTTAGCCCAAGTTAAAACTAGTCATTAACATGCACATATTCATCCAACTTTAACACCAGGACGACAAGCTTATTTCCTTATTTTTTTGTCCAGGAAACAGCTTGTAGCTATTGCATCAATTCGCACAGGGTCCCACAAGCTACGGATTGAGACAGATAGGTGGGAGTGGCCACAATTGCCACGTGAAGCGAGATTATGTGCATGTTGCTAGTTACAGGTTATTGAAGATGAAAGCCATACTCTACTAAGATATCCTACTTTTGAGATAGTCAAGAATTGTTATTTGACTTTAGCATTCCATTCCACGCTTCTACAACTTCCCAGAGCCCCATCTGCACATGACTTAGTATTGTACATACTTGAGGTTCTGGATGAGCGTTTTCAATTATTGAGCCCTCAGTAGTCATCATCACCTACTTATATTTTCTTCTTGCTTCATAGGTTTTTCCCTTGAAAACCTTTTGAGGCAGGGAGCAGTAATGGTTGTATTAGGCCATTTTATGGATTCCATGGCCTCTTGGTCTTCATGGACGTTAAAAAATTTATTCTATTCTATTCTATTCTCCCCTAAGGATTTGTTGCGCATTGCACAGATAGAGGTCTCGCCTTCTGGGCTAGGCGAGGCCCATAGAGCACACAATAGCCCTGAACCTATGCATTGTAGCTATGAGGAAACGAGTGATTCTCCTACTACAGACAATGCAGTACAATTTTTACCCAGGTGAGTATACAAGTAGATGGCATTCTCGGCACATCGGGTTAGAGCAACACGACCCGAATATCTATGTTTAAAGGCCATGATCTAATTTAAGATAGCTTTTCCTAAAGGTCAAATAATGTCCTCTCTGTAATTGGGCTTAGATGTTCCATTAAATGGTTTGGCATAAATATTTTGACTTTCTTTCTCTTTCTCTTGCTCCCCATAGCCACTTCCCCGAGCACACTTAATACAATTCCTCCTCTTCCCGGGATTGATTGTCCTTGATCAAGGAATAATATGGCAAAATAACATAACAAGTCCATGGTAATAACCTAGTTAACTAGAAATAAACAAGTCCATCCCTTAAGGCTAAAATTTGCCAAGGCTAACTAATGTGCTGCAGTCATGGTAGTTGTCTCAAAATGTTATCTGTAATAGACTTAGTAATATAGAGGGTCTAAACCAAAATAAAGGCATTTCACATGGCAAAGTCTTGGCTAATATGGAGTGTATGGAAGCGAAGGCGAAGAAAGGTCTTTTATGATAAGCGTATTTCTTCTCAGGTGGTGCTTCAAGAAATTCGTAAGAAGTTGTATAATTGCTTTCAGGTCTCCAATTGGCCTGATCGTATTAAACAATAGACAAATCCCTTTTGTCAAAGAACAGATATAGACAATGCAAAACCATGTTCCATTAAGAACCATGTCTAAACAAGAGGACTTGAAGACATTTTTCTCTACAACAAGAAATACAAGCTTGCATACATGTTTTTCTTAAAAAGTATAAGTCAAGATAAACTGGTTCGTTAGCATTTATAGCCAAATGATCATATCCCTTATGCCAATCTTTTGCTTTCTGTACTTTCAGCAGATAGCACGTAAATTGAAGGTATATCTTTCAGAACATAGAAAATACAACCTGTATAGCTTAAAAGCATATAAGGGAGATGTAGAACATGCATAGACGAAGAAATCCAGCTCCAGCAGATGGTAACAGTCACCATTTGATTAATCTTTTTATTCCGCTTCCAAATTCCAGCTAATCCAACAAACAAGAACAAAAGAGCGACAAAGGCAGGAGAGGTCCGATACCTGCAGCCAAACATCAAAACATTAGCATGTAAAATGGTAATGATTGAAGGGCCAAAAGGTACAATGGAGCCTCTCGGTGTATAACCGTTCAGCTTTTGTAACCCTTTGCCCAGCAAGTAAGAAAAGCATAGAAAATGGTAGGGACAACATATGTAATATCATTTACATACAGTAGCCTAAAAGTTGCAGAGCAACCCAATGCATAAACGTGTGTCACCACTGTTAGTTTCACAAATTAGACGTTTGTTAATAAACAGCTAAGAAGACTCAACTGTAATGTAACAGTTAAAGAAAAAGCATTCCATAAGCAGGCCTATTATCACAATGATTGGAAGACGTTTGCAAAGATTTTCACAAACATCTGTTATCTAAACGATGGAAAAGCCTCCCTCCATACATTTTAAGCAGGGCTTTTAGCGTTGAAATATGCTAAGTATGATATTGCCCTCTTTTTATGGCGAGTAAATAAAGTAGATGTGGAAAATTCCAGCAGAGGTTTTTCAAACTATATGCCCTGTGAAGGTAAAAGAATAACGAGCCACAATAACTTCTGATCAAAGTTTTAAGCTTTACATTCTGCTAAATGTTTTAGAATCCCTTTTCACTGAAAATAAAAGACCTAGATACCTGATTGTCTTGTTGATCAGAGTAGAAAAGCGTAGAAAAGTTGTTCTTGTTCTGTCTCAAGAAACGCACCATCCTTATTGTATTGTGCGGCTTAATCGCTTTTGCACCAAAGATTGCTCTTCTTGCTTGCATTCATGTTGTGCAAGATTTTGCTTTCGCCAATGCCATTTCTCGCATCCCCATTTCAGAATATAAACCTCTCAGATCAGAGATGCCAGTGATGGAACAAAATGAGATCAATGGATTCCATAGCCAATCGGCAGTCCCATGGTGTGAATAAAAGATGGAATAGAAGAATAAGAATAAGAATCGCCAGTCCCATGGTGTGGAGCGCTCGCCGTCTTATTCTTCCAAAATGATATACCCTAAATGTTAAGGTTTTTCCTTTTTCTAATGTTGCAGTAAACCCTAAGTTTGCCTCTTGTTACTTGCATGTCCAAAATGTCCATGTGTAGTAAAACGTACCTTTGTGCTCTTTTAGCATAATGTTTTATTCATCCATGCCCATTAGAATGAGCACAAACAATAATCCATTGCATGCAAAGTAATGTATTTTATAGTGACAAATGGCAAGCATGCCATGCATAATTTTCTTCCCGTGAATATCTCACTTTGGCATAAAAAGTGCAGGCTTAGCACAGATGCAACTATATGGTAGATGCAACTATATGGTCTGCAAAATGTCGTGTTGTGGAGCATCGGTTTGCGTACCAACTATTTGCCTATTTACAAATTTTAAGAATTAAAAAAAAGCCTACCTCCTCCCGTAGGACTGGGCTGACCTTTTTATGAAATCTGTATCATAGGGGAGGGCTGACCCCTACTGTACAGCAGTGCTCAAACCCAACCCCATGTGAATTTTTGAACCCAATTGAATCCTGTTACAAAACTATTAGTGCATACCATTTAAGAAGTGGCAGCTATTTACCTGTATGTGCATTTGTAATCATACTTGAATCTAGAAACTCGTTGTCTCTTTTGTACTGCAGTATATACTGTTGACCATTCATCAACTACAGGTCCTGGAATGGGTGCCAAGTAATTGGCTTTTTATCATTTTTGGCCAAATGGCACATGAGGTACATGACCTCTTTGTTTTTCTCAGATACTTATCTGGTGTATTTTATAAGGGTAATTCCATATACTTTGCATAGCTACTCAGCATATCAGATGAATTTGAATATTGGACAAATTGCCTACCTTTTAACACTTGAAAATGGTGGCCTGCCCACGTCCAATGCTCCTTTTCTGGTTTTCAATGGGTACTCCCTTTGCATTGCTCTCTTTGGGCATTCCATCTTGTTGACTGCTTACCTCAAACAGTAAGTCTATTGTTCCATGTATGAAGGACAACCTACAAGTCAACTTCTTTAATGTATTAGTTTTCATCCTGAAACAATGTTAGATCCATACAAGAGTGAAGGGATATGACTAAAGGACACAAGCAACCCTGGTTAAACCAAGGAATCGAAGTGTCTAAAAAAAACCCAGCCTGAACTAGCAATCGCTAGACCAGCCATCTGCCTTGGTCAATCCCTTAACAGTATTATCAATCCAGACGAAGATAAATCTAAGTCTTTGGTACTTATGATCCAATAGTCAAATCCCTTTTGTCAAAGAACAGATATAGACAATGCAAAACCATGTTCCATTAAGTTCCAATAGACAAATCCCTTTTGTCAAAGAACAGATATAGACAATGCAAAACCATGTTCCATTAAGAACCATGTCTAAACAAGAGGACTTGAAGACATTTTTCTCTACAACAAGAAATACAAGCTTGCATACAAGCTTGCATACATGTTTTTCTTAAAAAGTATAAGTCAAGATAAACTGGTTCGTTAGCATTTATAGCCAAATGATCATATCCCTTATGCCAATCTTTTGCTTTCTGTACTTTCAGCAGATAGCACGTAAATTGAAGGTATATCTTTCAAAACATAGAAAATACAACCTGTATAGCTTAAAAGCATATAAGGGAGATGTAGAACATGCATAGATCGAAGAAATCCGGCTCCAATGAGATGGTAACAAATACCATTTGATTAACCTTTTATTCCGCTTCCAAATCCCAGCCTAATCCAACAAACAAGAACAAAAGAGCGACAAAGGCGGAGAGGTCCCAGACCTGCAGCCAAACATCAAAACATTAGCATGTAAAATGGTAATGATTGAAGGGCCAAAAGGTACAATGGAGCCTCTCTGTGTATAACCGACTTTTGTAACCCTTGCCCAAACAAGTAAGAAAAGCATAGAAAATGGTAGGGACAACATATGTAATATCATTTACATACAGTAGCCTAAAAGTTGCAGAGCAACCCAATGCATAAACGTGTGCCACCACTGTTAGTTTCACAAATTAGACGTTTGTTAATAAACAGCTAAGAAGACTCAACTGTAATGTAACAGTTAAAGAAAAAGCATTCCATAAGCAGGCCTATTATCACAATGATTGGAAGACGTTTGCAAAGATTTTCACAAACATCTGTTATCTAAACGATGGAAAAGCCTCCCTCCATACATTTTAAGCAGGGCTTTTAGCGTTGAAATATGCTAAGTATGATATTGCCCTCTTTTTATGGCGAGTAAATAAAGTAGATGTGGAAAATTCCAGCAGAGGTTTTTCAAACTATATGCCCTGTGAAGGTAAAAGAATAACGAGCCACAATAACTTCTGATCAAAGTTTTAAGCTTTACATTCTGCTAAATGTTTTAGAATCCCTTTTCACTGAAAATAAAAGACCTAGATACCTGATTGTCTTGTTGATCAGAGTAGAAAAGCGTAGAAAAGTTGTTCTTGTTCTGTCTCAAGAAACGCACCATCCTTATTGTATTGTGCAGTTCTGGCTTAACTGCTTTTGCACCAGCATTGCTCTTCTTGCTTGCATTCATGTTGTGCAGCATTTTGCTTTCGGCCAATGCCATTTCTGCATCCCCATTTCAGAATCTAAACCTCTCAGATCAGAGATGCCAGTGATGGAACAAAATGAGATCAATGGATTCCATAGCCAATCGGCAGTCCCATGGTGTGAATAAAAGATGGAATAGAAGAATAAGAATAAGAATCGCCAGTCCCATGGTGTGGAGCGCCCGCCGTCTTATTCTTCCAAAATGATATACCCTAAATGTTAAGGTTTTTCCTTTTTCTAATGTTGCAGTAAACCCTAAGTTTGCCTCTTGTTACTTGCATGTCCAAAATGTCCATGTGTAGTAAAACGTACATTTGTGCTCTTTTAGCATAATGTTTTATTCATCCATGCCCATTAGAATGAGCACAAACAATAATCCACTGCATGCAAAGTAATGTGTTTTATAGTGACAAATGGCAACCATGCCATGCATAATTTTCTTCCCGTGAATATCTCACTTTGGCATAAAAAGTGCAGGCTTAGCACAGATGCAACTATATGGTAGATGCAACTATATGGTCTGCAAAATGTCGTGTTGTGGAGCATCGGTTTGCGTACCAACTATTTGCCACCTGCCCAACAAAATAGCAAGGCCGATTGATCAGCCTGCAGCCGGATATGCAGGGCTAAACCATACAGGGCTAGTGGCTTAGAGTGTCAAGAGAGATATATGGGAGATCCAATATAACCATTGGAGAAATCTCTCCAACAACAAAAAAAAATCTGGGAAAGTCTTGGGAAAAGGGGCAATTTAGTAACAATCCAAATTAAAGATTTATTCTTCAGAGTTAAGAAGACTGGAAATAAGATCTAGAAGCTATGTATTGATGAAGCCTGAAGATACATCTTGCCATTTTTCATTCTCGCCTGGATTCCTTGTGTATTCCGTGTCTTTGCATGGCTGTTAGGGCCTCTTGTACTTTTATCTCATTCTTTAGCCTAGAAATCGACTCATAATACCCCCCCTTTTTTTTTTTTTTTGAAAAACTGTATCATCAATATATTAAAAGAATGGTAATGTTATAAAGCAAGTGAGGAGGAAGGAGAACTGCCCCAAAGAGACAGCGATACCTCGACACTCCACAACAAACTCACTGAAAAACTGCAACTCTACTGCTGTACAAACATAATACCTTTTCTTTTGATGCCATGTTCTGCAACGTTAGATTGATGTCTCACCCTTCCTGCCCATGCTTTTGCCTGTACTGTTTTGACTATTATGCTCCTGTGTTCTTTGAGCAACCCCCCCACTATTTCTGCAACAATTCGATAAGTGTCTTCATTAGGCCTTTCAATAATCCCTATTAGCCTAATGTCATGCTTAATCCTATTTTGTTCCTTAGATAGGATTTTATTCTATTAAAAGCTTGTCATGCATCCATATCGAAGGATTTCTTTCCTAGAGACCAACATTTCTATTATTTCTACTTTCTCCTTCCCCACACCTTCCATTCTCCATTTTATCTCCTCAATAATCCTCTCATCACTTGAACTTCGTCATCTATCTTCTCCAACGCGTCCTTGTTTCGAATATACTATGCCTGCCATGCATTGAGTGCATTCATCTTAGGCATTCTTGACTCCAGCTACACTTTTCATCGGGCCAGGAAGTCCTTTCATTCGTGTTTGCTTGATGCAAACTCTTTTTTGCTCGACTAACTAGAGCTAGAATGGTCCGCCATTTGTATGTGGTCGAGCTTTTCTGCCTTCTTGCTATGGTCGCCCTTCTATCGTGAGTACCTCCCTTATCAGATCGACAAGTTCTATATAACTGTGTTTGTTCCCATGCAAATGATAATGTTGCTTAGATTTCAATTTGAATTTTGGATTCCCATAATTGTGGACCGTCCCTTTCTGATTCCCACCGCCAATCTGGTTATCATTAATGATTATTAGTGGTTGGCCTATAAATCCTTGAAAAGTGTTGTGCTCTGATTTTTATTTTTGATATTTGATTTCTCTCACTCTCTTGACAGATGTAGTTCTGTTGTATTCTTTTGTATGGAAACATCTCCATAGAGAGTACACAGGAGCTTCGCGCCAAGTATTGAACGAGAAGGAATCTAGCTGGTTGGTTAACCCGCTTTATCCTGGAGTCCCCCCAGAATGGGGTGACCCTTTCTATCCCGAATCTTTTTTCCTTACTTCTCCAATGATTTCTTCACATCACAGTCATGGATATTATTCACGATTGGTCCATTTTCATGGTGGAAGAAGCACCAGACGGTGCATTATATCCTTGCTATCTTGGTGTACTGCCAAAGGCATAACCTCACTATCTTGTAGCTTAGCCTTTCTGCCTACCCTTTATCAAACCCTCTGCTATACTGTATATCTGTATTACCTGTACGCATGGAGGGTGAAACGCCAATTGATGGGTTGAATCCTCTTTATCCTGGTGTACGGCCGGAGATAAAACCTCGTTATCCCATATCTTTGCCTTCCATTCTACGTCCGTCGGGCTTCTCTTTACTTTAAATTGTATGGTTTCGTTCAAGGAGGCATGTGTCACACGTATGGTGATCAATGGCGTGGGTTAATGGTTGTCGTGCTTTCGAGAGGCAACAACCTGGGGAAAGCCACTACAATACACCATTTACTAGCATCTATCCATTTGGAGTGCAAACTAATAGATTCTCTCAATCTATGAAGGAAACAGAGTGTTGACTAGTAGAATACTTCATTATTTGGGCAAGTAGTGGATCTATTACACAAACTGGTGCGTTCAGCCAAATCTCGCACTCTTTGTTCCAAGGGGAGATGTTTAAAGTGCATATGGATGATGTGAAGTCAGATGTGGACTATGTGATTGTGGAACAATGAGCATACCTATCTAATGTTTGCGACGATGATAAACAAGGGTTAAGGTCAGACGAAGCACAAAGTTGGGATTTATCTTCCAAGTCTAAGATACCCCACGGAACTGTAGTAAAACCACCTAGGGCCATTCATCCATGTGCAGGCTTCTCTTTAGGGAAGATGCATCGTGTCCTGTTGATGTGGTAGTGGAGCATATACATAAGCTTATATGCAGTATCTTTCTATAACACTAAAGCTAAAATAAGATAATAATTTGTGCGTGATCTTATCTGTTGATTTTTTTGTTGTGTCTCACAACTTTTAACTTTTGTTGTGGCTTGTTAGATTATCTGTGTGAAATGCAAACAGAAGTTTTTCGGAAAAACTGTTGCTTATCTTCTTCCTCTCGCAATTGCTTCCTGGTAAAAAATCCATTGCTTGATGTGATTCTTGATGTGGTTGTTCATTTTATCATTAAACTTTTGCTTTGCTAGACGAATTTCTTTGTCATGGATTGACGACGATGAATGAGCGTTGTCAATGAATGAGTTGCACTCTTGAATGAATGAGGTTTCTAAGGGCTGTGAGGTTCTAATGGTGTTTTAACTGGACTAAATCATTTAGGAAGCCGATTACAAGCTCTATTCCAAGATTAAGATGCCGGAACACAGCCCCGCGCTCAATTCATGCTGTGGTTATCCTGACCAAGAAACAATGGTTAGCTCGGACAGAACAATGGTTAACTCGGACATGCGTCCGAGCTAACCACATCTCAGAGTACATTTACGGCATTCATAGAATGCAAATCCGTGCATGAAGAGCAAACCCCATCCAGAGCTTCCCATTTCTTATGTGCCTAGGTTTTTGGAGGCACACGTGAGAAGTGGTGCACCTTAAAGAACCTAATCTTTGTGCTGCACCTTGAATCTCTGTAGCCAACTCCATGATGGGGTAGATAACGCCCTGGGCCGAGGGCGTTACCATAAAAAAAAATTGAGGCATGGCCAAAATGGCGAGGGCATGGCCATGCCTCAATTTTTTTTTATGGTGAACGCCCGAGGGCTAGGGCGTTATCTCCCTTAACACACTGCCCCGAGAGCTTTGGGGCATCCGATCACCATCAAAATCGATCAAAATCGTCCATCCGATAACATCCTAGTAACACCCTAGGATGTTTTGAAGTAGCAATGTGTTATGGCTCATAACACCATTGACCAAGATTGATCTCAACCGTTGGATCACTATAAACTTGAGGGGCAGTGTGTTAAGGATATCTACTAAAACTCATCGCCTTGTAGTTGTGAGAAACATCCGCTAGAAAGCCACTCAGATAAGAATCGTCCAAGAGTGTGAGGCCAACTTTGAAGAAGCAGATGGTGTAGGACGGACTAGAGGGTTGCTCTCCACCGTCGCAAGGAAAAATGAGAAAATGATGGGCAAAATCTAGCCCTAGATCCAGCCCCTAGATGTAAGCCGTCCGATCTACGGTGGGTTCACTAAGATAATAATAATGAATGGGCCAAAACCCGGGGACATTTAACAAGCACGGGTAGGGTAATGTACAAATTTTTTTTCATGGGTTCATAAATGTTCTGTGACGGATGGTACGCGCGGGCGGACACAAACTCAAATATGCAAAGAAGCAAATTGGTCAAAGGTTAGAGCTTTATAATTCTAGTACCGAATCTGATGGATAATGGCTATCAGCGGGCCTAAATAGCTCCCCTGCACCGGTTATGATTCAATTGTTTCTTAGGCAGTACTAGAAGAAGGCAATTGACATTAGAAATTTCACGAAAACCTAGCACAGTAGAAGGCAGTAAACTTCTGTACGCATAAGCACCATACAGCTACATATTACATATCAGCTTTGCAACAAGGGAAATGGTTTTATTTATACATTATGTGGAAGCATTAGGATGGCTACTTATGTTTTTTAATAGGTGCTTCAGCCAAATGTTGGCTCATGGACTGGACAGGTTATGTACATGGACTGGACAGGTTATGTATAGCATCAGGATTACTGAACTGCTTTTTCTTGATGAGGCAGCAGGAGGTACCAACCCCATGAAATTACCTGGCAGCTTCTTCGGGCCTCGGTCTAGGTAGGTGGATTCATGCTCACATTTTAAGAATGGGAATAAAAATGAACCAATCTGTAGTATATGCCCAAGGGACGAAGAAATTAATCTGTTTTTAGAAAATGCAATGAAGCTTTGTGATACTGGACAAGCTTACTTTTAGTAGCCTTGATTGGCATGTGTGCTAAATGTGGTCGCATAGGATATATGCGTGCAAAATCTTTTCCCAGATGATTAAACAAGATGTAACCTTGTGGAGTAGTCATTACTGGATGTGCTTAGCATGGAATGCCAAGGATGCTATTAAATTCTCTATGGCTATGCCACATGCAGGATTCAAGCCAGATGAGCTAACGTTTATTACTCTCTGCTTATAGCCATATATTACCCTAAAAGATGACAGGCATCATGGCTTTCAATCTATCTGAAGTGAAAACCATAGTATCTGGAACAGGCAAGGATGCATAAAACTTGCTTACAACGTCTCAAAAGTCTGGCTATACTTAATCATGGCGGCATTTAACCATGAGCAAACGCATGGTTGGTAGTTTTGCGCATAAGGGTTACTCATTGCAAACTGAAAGTTGAAAGTAATTGCAATCCAGAATTTGTTTCATGCCAAAACTTTTGTTTGCTGGGAAGGCAATATTGCACAGAATATTGACATGATGGGTTTACATGATAATGACATGGGAATCTGTCCGTCTGAGAAGTTAAGTGCAATAGTGTTTTGACTAAGTGCTAGGAATTTGGAAGTACCTAACTGCTGTATGTAGATACTTATAGAGATGGAGTGGCTTGCTGTCGTTGAGTTGTAAGAGCTTCAGGTTACATTCAACACTATTAGAGGAGCAGCATAGTAATTTCATAAATTTTACACGACGATGTAAAAAATCTAACTACAAGCTGAAAATCTTGTTTAGTATTAGCTCCCACAAAACTAGATGGAGACGACAAAAACTTCACACCCACCATTTTAACACTTCGCCTACAGGATTTAAAAAAGAAACTTTGTGGACATTGGACATTGGTTTGCAATTTTGCAATCCAAATTGAGACAGAACTGCACATTCTTTCAAAATTACTATCTAACATTGTAATTTGGCCAACATGAAGAGCTTGGACAACGAGGATGGTAAACAAGCCTATGCAGACTAATCAACAACTTAGTGTGCCATGCATCCAAGTATAGCCTTGAAATTTTATCTTCAACGTTCTGCTAACATCTAGTTTGACAACTTATAAACTTATTGAATACAGGAGAACACATTTAAAACACAGGAAATTTGCAGGTCTCATTGATACGATGATATCAGATGTTTAATATTGAAATCATTTGGAAAATGTTACAAAAGAAAATGGGAGTGTATAATGGAGAACATGCTCCAGATATAGGGGAGCATCCGCCAAATGAAGGGGTGAGCCAAATATAGAGGCGGGGCTTATTGTTGGAAGGGAAGAGATCATTCGGCCTTGTGATGTCTTCTTCTACGGCGCCTTTTGCCAGCCTGCATGCATGCAATGTAAAGGCATTGGTGAGGCTATGATTATGGATAGATTTGAGCAGACAATGCAACTAATTCTACGTTAAGTTGAGAGATGGAAATTGAGCAGGCCATGATGGAATGAAATTGGGTAAAGAAGGATTTACCTTGCGGCCGCGGCGTCGCCGACGCCGCTGGACGATGGGCTGAGGAGCGCTCCTTGAAGGCTTCACCATCTCTTCTGCTTCTGCTGCAATGCCTCAATCGACGTAATTCCAGGGATTTTGTAGGCTTGCCAAACAACGCGACCTTATGAGAGGATCGATGACCTGGCAGCATGACGTGTCCTGCCAACACACCTTATACGTGGCGCCTACGTGGCAAATCAAGCTGGACCAATGACCTGGCATTATGATGTGTCATCCTTTTCAGGTGGTGCCAATGGAAACATTTAATGTGTTTCTCAAATATGAAAACACCTATCAATATTTCTGGCCCAAGATGCCGCAATCTAACAAGTGGTATTTTGGATTAGATGTTCAAAATCACGCGAGCTTGCCCTTGTTGCGGACATAGGATTGCTATATGTTCTTCTTGTATTTTCCTTCAACGTTTTTATAGGTTTTATCTTCTTGCAACAAATGGAAGAAGCAACTTTTACCCATTTTGAAAATCAAATTGTTTCATATATGGAAGGAAGAACCATAGTAGAAGTATATTGTCGGCAACCGGTATAGTTGAAGTCCAAGCTGCATGCACGGAGAAGAGGCGCCAGATACTAGGTAGGAGGAGCCAAAAGGTGGAAGCCAAAAGGTGGAAGCTTACCGGATTTTTGAGAAAAACACCTCTAACTTGCCGGATTTAACACTATTTTTTTGAAATTTTGACCGGAAATTTGCCTGCATCTACTTTAGCAAATCGGATATTTCAAACTTTAATCGGATATTCTGGGGAGGAACCCCCCTAATTTCGACCCTTGGTTACCAGGATAACTTTCTTATAACACAACATATATAATTGTGTTACTTTTGACGTCGAGGCACGCATCTCGACCGTTTATGGAGTTTCAAAACAATCTCCACCGTTGTTTTCTAATTCCTCTGTGCGCTGGCTATGGCCGAAGTCTTTACCTTCTAACTCTATTCCGACGATCTTGCAGAGGCCAGCGGGCAAGCGAAGAAGTTCAGACTTACCTAGATGCTCAAGTCGCCCATCCGACCATGCAGCCTAATGCTGGGTCTTGGCTGCAAGCCTTCTCGGATTCCAGGTTTTCTAGGTTTTCTGCCCTTTCCTTCCATTGCTAGTGTTGCGGACAATGGCAAGAACAGGGCGATTGAACAAGGATTTTAGGGGCAAATGCATGAATAATTATTGCCTGTATAGTGGCCTGGAGCAAAATTGTTGTCCGCATCTTCCTTGGGCAACCCTAATTCCACTTCTGATTCAACAGCCAGCCTCCAGCTAACCGTGATTTCTGGCCTGAAATCCGATTCTTGTGGATTCCTTGTGGGGTTGCATCGATGGGCAAAACAGATGATCCGGCTGCTGTTTCCTGTATCTCCTTTCTTATCTATACTATTAATGCTGCTTACGTTTTATATTGTAGGAGGAGCTGCTATGGTAGATTGAGACGCAAGCTGAAGCTTGGGACCCCTGCTGAAGTTCTAACAGACTTTTCTGTGTTCTAGAATTACGGTAATGCCAGTTTGTAATGCCATTTTCTTAGATCTGTGGCAATATTCTTTTTGTTTGGTGGTAAAATCCAGGTTTAGCTTTGTGCAAGCTATGCGGGAAGAAAAGAGCTTCTGAATTAAAGCCTCTTAAGCTCGAAACTTTATTCGGCTCAGGCCATCAGAATGCAGCATATGGATTCAAGTAGTTTCCACATGATCCAAATCAGTTTTAGCATCTGATACAGGCAATGAAGGTCTCCCTGTTCCGCCAATGACTCTCTAAGCTCAGGCTATAGCGGATGCCCCTGTACATGCTTTGGGTGCCCTGTTTCTGTAACTTTGGGTGCTTTGAATGATCTCTTGATTTTTTGGGCAGTAATATTACGTGGGGCACTAGAAATTGAGATAGCTTGATCTAAAAATTTGGGTGCGCAATGAAATGGTAATAATTGATAGATTTTGATTGATTGATAGTGGAAAAATTAGTTATCTGATATGTAAATTCTTTCAGGGGTAAAAAAGGATGAACAAAATGCATGGTAAAGTTTACATCAAGTTTGTAGAAAATTGGCTTAACCTCTTGGAATCAACACAAGAGGTGCTTTCCTACAGGGATTTTTTTTGTGTAAATGTTGTTGTTGTTGTTGTATACAAGAAACACCCCGGGGCTTAAATTCCGGGGTGGAAGCTGTGCCGAATTTAAGCCCCGGGGTGTTTCTTGAAACGTGAAAACAGGGGTAGGCGAAATTCTGCGCAGTGAAAAACGGCAAGAATGTCGGGTTAAACGCGATTCTGTCGGGTGAAATCTGTGTTTATGTACAGAATGCACAGTAAAAACTGCCGTAAAAACTTCACTGTTTGTAACCCAAAAAGCGCCCGACATTCTTTAAAAGAAGATATGCCACGTGTTAACGCATGATTGGCGGACGCGGCAGAATTTCGCCTACCCTGTTTTTACGTTGTTGTAAAATAGGATGTCATACAACTATTTTATGGGGCATCTCTAGACTCTGTGTACTATGTTCTTCATAGTTTTCTCTAGCATATTTCCTGATCAGAAGCATGTTATTTTAACATGAAGATTTAACACCAAAACATGTGGTTGAAATTGTTGAAATGCTGCAGAGGAGAAAGACCTCCAATAAGTGTTGAAGTGGTTCGATTTTGCAGATAGACATAATTGACTAAATAATATCAGAACATTCCAAAATACATCTTTCTTTCTTGTGCAGTGCATTAGGTCAAAACTTCGGAACAAGCACATATGTTTGGGAAAGTACAATAGGGCTAGTTCTTTAGGCGCCTATTATTGGTAACGTGCAGGTGAGAATTACGTTTTAGAATGGTTGATTGTCTGTGGCCCCGTCTGAAATCTTAAAGGGACAAACACCTAAAAATGACCTTAAAATAATTTAGGTTGTAATCTTAAGGTGGTGAAGGTTACAAAATGCAGAAATGTCATTGCCAAGAAATGCCTAATTTAGGTGAACAATGAAGAACCCACCAATAGGAATTCTCTGTTTGTTGATATTTTAATTTAAGCTCATCGACGAAGAAATGAAAGGCTAAGAGGGAGAACTCGACAATGGGCATCCTCTGCTTACTGATGAAGATCTTTATGTGAAGATTGGGCGAAAAAAATAAAAGAGCCCACAAATGAGGACCCCCTGTTCTATTACATGGAGGGACATAAACCTTGTGCCTCAAGGTCTTAAGCTCAATGCAGTAGGTTATCTTCAGCTTCGTGCTCGAAGGTCTGTTAAGCTCAATATAGCAGGTTCTTATCTTATGCAATTCATTTATTGCAGATGTTTTAGTTCTCCATCAATCGTGATAAGTAGTGTTGACAACGTGTTAGGATTAGTAGCAATACTTTTCACTCTTCAAAGACGTATCTTTATAGTGCTAGATATTCATATAGTGTAGAAGCTCTTTTACAAAATGGCATGTCTTGGCAAACATTGCTGCTATTTATTGTTGTCTCGCTATGGTGGATATAGAAACAAAGTAATTGCAAAATCTACTTTAGCTTCTGGGGAACACAAAGAAACAAGGAGTCCCATTCCGTCTATTGTTGACGTCAATCATTTGTAGGATTGTTGCAGTAGTCAAGTGAATTAATGTTCTAATCGATGGGATTATCTTTTTGCATTTAACTAAGTTGCAATTCAATTTCGAATATCATTTATGAACATTTTGTATGATAAGGGAATCTACGTATGATGTTTGACATAGTATAACCACATGATATTCCGCCTATGATAAAACGAACAAGTTTGTCATGGTTCAACTTTCAAATGTCCCAACCCAACATAAAATCTTCAATTGCCGATCTAGAAAGTGGTGTTTTGATCGATTTGTTTAACTATCTGCCTATCATACTAGAAATATATGCTTATTTTCTTCATCTGATAACTTTTGCATCGAGTATCTTATACACAAGTTGACCGTTGAACTGAGTTGAGCAAAAGAAATGTTCGCGGCGGCCTTGGCCGCCGCGATAAATTTCTTGTAATTATAATGGTTATATCATGCCTCGGTATCCCCCCACTATGGGTGATATCGTATAGCGATGACTGGAGGGCGTTTGCATGGACACGTGACACAGGCAAGGTGATATAATAGTCTTGATTTATACTTACAACACAAGGAGTTTTACAATTGAAGTTTGGAACATATCTGACTTTTCAAAGACCAGCATACGATGACCCAACTATTGCTAGTGGTTCTACAATTGGTGCCCAACTATTGCTAGTGGTTCTACAATTGGTGTCATGAAACGTGTTGCAGCATGTTGTTATCTTGTATACGACTAGCCTTTAGATGTAGTGAAGACATAGGATTTCTCCTCCCGTGGCTTATATTCACATAATATGCCATCACATATATCTAGTTAAGAAGATATAGTGCGGTGTCTTTGGCTCGTCATAGTACAAGTTTTTATGGTCAAACCCATACTTTGTAATGAGGAACCAGACAACTCTTTGCAATTGATAACGCAAATCTGTTAGGAAAAGATATGATAATTGCACATGAGGTATTCACAGTTGGCAGCAATGGTCTTCATGTTTCAACACTACAATTGATATAGGAGTACATGCCCTCATTACAACATGCCACATGTAGACCTCCTAAACGTCCAAAATCCAAACACATATGCATGAAAGAAGGAGGTGTAGAAAAGAAAATTAGCATTGTGGATGGTGTCATTGGAAGGGACATAATTGCTCGCATTTGTAAGGCCCTAATTTAATGATGACTATGACTTGTCTAAATTTCTTTATTGAATTCAAACTTTTACTTTGAGATTTAATGTTCAGATGAGGTCTCTACAATATTAACAGGAGTGGTCTTCATGTTGTTTAACCACTTTAATTGACATAGGAATCATGTCATTGTGCCACATGCAGATCTTCGGAACATCCAAAATCTAAATGCATAGGCACAGGAGAAGGCCTAGCAAAGAAAATCGGCATTGCAAGAAAGGTATCGTTACAAGAGACATCATGCTTGCATGTGTAGGGCACCTTGGCATGAACATTTCTCTTCACCAACTTTGTTATACACCCAGATTTTATAAACCAGTTTGTGATCATTGACATGCATGTTTAGTGTCAGGATAATATGATGTTTAAATAAGAATAAGAATAAGGTTTTTAGCGTCCACGGAGACCAATTGGCCTATGGGATCCAAACCAAAAAGAGAGCAGCAAGCCTATTACTGACAGGATTAAAAAACCCCCACCCCGAAGGGTTTTCGAGGGAAAAGCCTTAGCAGTAATAAGTATGCTGGCACGCTGTACAATTGTATAGGACAATTCAATGCTGTCCCAGAGGACACAACTGAGTCCGTGCATCCATAACCTCCTGGAGGTATAACCCCAACAAATCCACTGACGCCGTAGTCAATAACTGATGCAATGGTCGGGCCGTGCACTAGTAATCGAACATATCGCTCTCGGATATGAGCAAATGCTGGGCAGATCTGGAGGGCATGACATTCATCCTCAATGGCACCCTGGTGGTATCGATATTGAAAAGAAAGTAGATGTTGAAATGAAAGTGGCAGTGTAATGCAGGGATAGGTTCAATACTCCGTGCTTTGTATGATATGGCACAAATTTGCCATATAATAATGAAAAATACGGCAAAAACAATTCCGCAAGAAGATTTTCGCAGACGCGAAAAGAACTAAAGCGCGTACACGAAAGTTTTTTCGCGTACGCAAAACAGTGAAAACTGCAAAAATAAATAAATAAATAAATAAAAATCGCGTACAAAATTGAAGTTTGAATTTCGCGTATGCGAAACCTTCTAAACCGCGTACATGAAAGTTTTTTCGTGTACGCAAAACATTATAAAGCGCCGCATTACCTAACAAAAAAGAAAAAGAAAATCCGCGGTACAAATTTGAAATTTGAATATCGCGACGCGCCAAACCTTCTAAACCACGCATTAACGAAAAGTTTTTCGCCACGTAATTTTTAATTTCGTACATACCTAACCTATCCCCGTGTAATGTAGCCTTGTTCATCAACATTATCAATCAAGGGGATTCCCGATATTATTTTGCCCATGAGGTTAATTCTTTAGACATTTTAAATGCCTTAAATATATGGCAATGTTTACTTATGAGAAATTGCACACGATGTAGTCCATGATTCATGATTCAAAGATCCACTTCAAATTTCATATGATTTTCCTTGGTCGTTGACACCCTCATAGTTATTTGCATGATTGTAAATGTGGCCTAGGACCCATGAAAGATAACAAAAACTTAACATTAGAGTCGTCACATGATGTACCAGAAAAGGTGCATTTGCACTGTTTGCTTTAAAATTCATATAAAATCAAAGCTTCAATAATCAGTCAAACCCTTCTTACATGTTAATATATGGCAGTTATATTGCATGGGAAAAATACCTAAAAATCTGTTAGTCCTCGTTTATGAGAGTTACACTTAGGTAAACGCAAGGGGGTCAAGTCTGTCTTGCTTCATGTTTAGATAAAGTATATATAATTATCTCAGTAAAAAGATTTTTATGATTTTTTTTCATTATTTTTGTATTTTTCTTCACGAGTTAGAGAGTAAAACACAAAAAACTGCACCTCAATCCGAGATCTAAGAAGGGTGATAGGGTTGTTTGAACATGATAGGGTCAAAACTGTTGTTTGTCTTCTGTGAACCAATATTGGTTTTTAGAAAGCTGTTCCCAAATCAAATCTCTAACTTTTGTAGGAAAATAAATTTTAACCTAAAATTTTGAATATAAGTACTAGACAACTTGCTTTATCCATTAGCTTTAATGATGAAGCTTTGATTTTCTTTTATTTTTTCATTTACAAGTGACTGATAACTTATGTCTATATAGGAGTAAAATGATTCAAAGTCATCCTCCGAAAAATCATATTATCAAAGGTTACCATAATATGGAATAATCACCCTAAAAATAAACACGTTAAAAAGACACAGTGTTGTTCACAAGAAATCAAGAAAGGTTTGTTTTTCTGAGACCATTACTGGTCCACCTTCTTTTTAAAATTAAGAACTCCCTTATGTTAATCGATTTCAGTTTCAATTGTGGGGTATAAGCACCCCATGAACTACTCCATTCATTAAAAATAATCAATGCTCATGATCTTGAGGTTTAGAGTAAACTTTCTAGTGTCATTTTAAGTTATCTATTAGATCAAGCGTTCTATAGATTTCATAAACCTATGCATTGAATGGTGAACTCAAAACTTGTATTTTCAAACTTCTCAAGTTGTGGAAGTAATGCAAAAGAATGAAGAACAAATATAAAAAGCTATAACTATGAAAAATAAAGGTAGACTGCCATGTCTGTTTCCTACTGCTGGTCCACAGGGCTTTGGATCATTCAAAAAGCTAGAACATCATCATCTTAATTGATTTTAAACTCGCCTTAAGAACATATAGATTTCATGTATAGTATTCTATTTGAAAAAATTAGCTAGAATTGCCTTATTTAATGGTAATGTTGAAGCACATGCAAATTGAACCTATGTGAATCTCCACTCATTCTTTCAAAACTATGTTAAAGAAGGTAGAAAATCACCATATCATTGTATAAGTGACAAATGAACAATAAATAGAATTGATAATGATACTTAAAAGAGTTTTATTTCTATACCTAATTGCCTAATTGTGGACCATAATGTTTTATGCCCTGCTTATATTCAAGTCTTACATATAGTAATATACCATTTTATTATTTTTTACATTAAATTGGAGATCTATATTGCTAATGAAGCTTAAGTCCATAAAAATTATAGTCTATCATGAAAGACAAGCTAAAGTTACTATTATTTATACCTAAAATAGGAACTCCTAAGTAACAAACGCGTGTCCTAAGTTTATAATAGTAAAAAATAAGAAGATTCCATCGTGTATTTTGCACTAAGATGATACAAACTATATTTTGAACTTATATTACATATTTTATCAATTATGAGTTGAAAAAGAATGTTATCTTGCTTTAAAATATGGAAAGCCTAAGTACAAACTAGAAATGATCCATTTCTATTAGGCGTCATGGCCCTGGGAGGATGGAAGCTCGACAATAAAATCCACCGAAATACTCTTCGAAGGACCGGCTGGAACTGGTAAAGGCTAAAGCAGGCCGTGTGGGGCGGTGTTTGGGAGCTTTTGCACGACAACAAATATCACATGAGCATACAAAAGTCTCAACAGTGTGGCGGAGACCTGGCCACCAATAGTCTCGAGCAATAAGTTCCAGAGCCTTGGCAATGCCAAAATGGCCGGCGAGAGGAGAATCATGACAGGACTGCAGAACTTGAAGTCGAGGGGCACCATCCGAAATATACAGGAATCCATCATAAAACATAAGTCCATCTCGAATGATCATAGTCCAACCTCATTTGTCGGGAAGATGCTAAGCCAAGCTGTGATATTATGTCCTGCGCCAATGGATCAGAAGGAAGTAGCAAAGGCAAGACGATCTCCGAATAGTCCTTGATGAAGCGGCGATAAAAATTGGCAAACCCCAAGAAGCACTGTACATCTTTAAACGAGGACGAAGGTGTTTCCCAATCAAGAACGGTGCTGACCTTCTCTAGATCCATGGTACCCTGAGACGTGATGCGATAGCCCAGAAACTCGACATTGTCTTGCTCGAACTGACACTTCTCCAGCTGCATAAAGTCCATATTCTCGTAGCTTCTGAAGGACCTTTCTGACATGTTCTTCATGCTCCTCCAAAGTCTTCGAATAAACCAGAATATCATCTAAATAGACGATAACAAAAAGATCCAAAAACTCCCGAAAAACATCGTTAACCATGTGCTGAAAGACCGTTGGAGCATTGGTAAGGCCGAAAGGCATGACAGTATACTCAAAATGACCATATCGAGTTCGAAAGGCTGTCTTCCACTCATCACCTTCCCTGATGCGATAAGATTATAGGCCAAGATCAATTTTCGCGAAGTATCGCGGCACCTTGTAGCCGCCAAGTAACTCGAATCGAGGGAGAGGATACCGACACGACAGTGATCTTGTTGAGGCCCCGATAATCCACAACCAGCCGCAAAGAACAATCCTTTTTGGAAACAAAGAAGATGGTAGCTCATGCGGGTGATTGAGAATGTCGAATAAACCCAGTTGCAAGATTCTCCTCAATATAGGTCCGAAAGTCTCCAATTCTCGCTACATAAGCCATAGATAGGGCCAAATGGCGTGGTCGCCCCTCGGTCAAGATCAATGGGGCAGCCATAAGGACGATGCTCCGTAACTTTGACCTTTATCAAAACATCGCCAAAATCCTTGTAATGCATCGTGAGCGATAGGAGCAGACGCTTCCGGGCGAGCTGGGTTGAAGGATGGACTTGATTGCAAATGCCGATTTGGGATCTTGCCTACCGATCTAATAAACTTGTGAAGAGAGATCTTCAAGATAATGAGTCGGGGGCGCCAAGAATCCTGCATCAAGCAGATCAAGAACGTGAGCGAGAGCAGAACTAAAGCGTAAGTAGGAGCAACCGGGACAAGAATTGGAGCAGGAACTGAACAAGAACCGAGCTTGGACATCATCTACAATATGGTCGTCAGAATCGGTGACATGAACCGAGCAGAGAAGAGCCAAATTGAGACGGGAGCGTAAAAAGAATAGCGAGGGACAAAATCGAGCCCACGACATCAGATGGACTGAGTAGATATTGGTGCGAGGCCCGAACTACGATGAACCGAACTAGAGTCGCACTAGCAAAACCGAAAGGATCTAGTATGCCAATCAATCTGCGGGTTATGTAGCTCGAGCCGCAGCACCCAAGACTACCGCACATGGGGCTAGCAATGAGATTGAAGGAAATGCTACAAAGAAACTCCTTCAACAAAAACGCGAAGAGGTGCAAGATATTCTCGCGGATCGTAGCCCTCAAGAGATCTCACGCCCATCAATCACATTAACAGAGCTAGAATGCTCGACCTTGCTTCTAGGAATGGTATGCTTAGTAGCGAACAAACTATCCATGAAGCAGGCATTCGCACCAAAATCAAGTTGCGCCATCGTCTCTATCCTCCCATCCTCCGACTCCAATGAAATAGAGATAAAAAATTCTTTACTGACCTTGTCCAAGGGAATAAAGCCTTCGCCACATATGGGAGGAGTTGAAGGAATGTCAGGCAACTGTCGAGAGACTCCTACTACTCGGATGGGATTCGAACGATTTTTCAACTGATTTGGGCACTTCACAGGGCATCCACAAGCAATATGACCAGCTCCTCCACAAGAGAGACAAAGATTAGCCTTTCTCCTCGATGCCGCTTCTACGCGCAGATAAAGGTCCTCGAACTGCCCGATCAATCTGCGTAGGCTCAAGTCTGGACCTATTGGATTCTACAGATGAAACCGAGAAAGACGTAGCTACAGGCGCTTGTGTAATTGGGAAGACTTGACTACGTCTCTCCTACCTGCGTTCGAAGAGCCGATTATCACATCAAACTGCAAATCTGATGGCTTCTTCCAAAGTCTGAGGGTCCTTCATAGAGAACAACATATCTTTGACATCCTCACGTAACCCCCTTCGAAAACAATCTCGAAGTGCAACATCATCCCAGGCAGTATCTACCGCAATTTGACGAAATTCCGATGCATATACTGAAGCTGGACGAGAGCCTTGCCTTAGGTTGCAAAGTTTTATGACTGCTGTGCGCTGATGATCGGTGTCTTCAAAGCATGCCTCGAGCTCTGCAGTGAATAAAGCAAAATTTTGCAACCGAGAGCCCCTTTCTCCGCCAGGGGGCAAACCAACCAAGGCTGACCCGTGAAGAAGAGAGCCAACTAGTCCGACTGCTCTCCCGAAGATACCCGTGAGGGTGGAGCCAATAACAAGACGAATCCGTTCAAAACCTCCTGAGCTTGGATCTAGTGCCATCAAATTTTTCTAGCAGGCTGATCTTTTAGGTTCCGGCGACCTCCTCCCTGAGCTAGAGGCTGACTCATGAGAAGCTTAGCCATTCCCCGAGCTCCTTATTATCCAACCGCAATCGCCGGCATACTTGAACAAGTTGCTGGATCTGCTGTAATAAGGACGAAACCTCCTCCATAGAGACGGGAATCACCCAATATGGATAAAGAAATCCTTAGGATCGAAAGCAGTGCAAGAATCGGTAAGGATTCCGCTCAAACTATCATGAACCTACGCAGAACAAGGAAAATCACCAAACATACGCAAAGAAATACGCTTAAGATCGGGCTAAGGATCCGATATGTGAACAGAATCAAGAGTACAATGGCCCCAAGGCAAGCAGAACACGGTGACGATGCCTAAAAGGCTAAAGACCGCATTGAACCTAATGGTTCGACAAGAAGGAGGTGCCTCCTTATATATCTAGGCCAACGGTCAGGATCGCACCACTCCAATGTATGAGATCATGCCAAGTGTCGCGCATGCATTTAGGTTCTAGAATATTCTTGAACCTCCTGGAGATAGTCCCACATATGAGAAGACGGAAGGATTGCCTTCAACAAATATTGGTAGCGATTTGGTAGGGGTGTGATTCACAACCGAATATTGCGAAGTTCAAACCCCGCCTTGTGAAACTACCCTTTGCATCCGCGGTGACGCACCATCTTTTGTACATACGAGTATAATGTTCGATGATACTAATATCCGTATGGTCATCATATATCGAGCTTATCGCCGGATTAACCCCTCCCTCCCTCCCCTTCGGTTTTCGAGGAAAAACTCTAGTGATAAGCCCTCGCAAAGGGGCTTGGACACAACGTAAGGCTTCAAAACAATGCTCTAAAAAAGAAACCCAATGGCTTGAAGAAGATGGAGTCGCATCCTATTGTACCGCACATCAACGTACTACAAAGATAAGAAAACAACAACCCTCAAAAGCGAGGGCTGGTCACACGCGCTACCACGGGATAAAAAAAAAACAATATTTACAATAATATACACATTAAGGGATGGTGGGTGGGAGTCGAGGGAATGGTCGAGAGAGGAGAAAATGCCGATGAGAAGTGGTCAAGAACCCGCAAGAAATAGCGATCCTCAAATGAACCAGAGCCCGAGAAAATGCATGCATGCAAGAGATGCATGTTCGCCCGTTCGAGAATATTGATCCGATGGCCCGGGAAAAAAATATAATCTTCGGATAAGGGCTCGCATGAAAAACGTGCAAAAAGCTCCCCGACAAAAAAGAGAACTTCTAATCAAAATGGGATCGAGGCCAAAGGTTGAAGGATGGCCAAAAAAGGGATAAGATCGGGGAAGAACATGTCCCAACATGGAAAAAGACGCCAAACTATCAAAGCCCCTCCCTGCTTGGTATCAAAAAAAAAAAGGAGTCAAGCGAGCTGCTGAGAGAGAAGAAAACGCCGATGAGAAGTCGATGAAGAACCTGCAAGAAATAGCGATCCCCAAATGAACAAGAGCCCCAGAAAATGCATGCATGCATGCAAGAGATGCATGCTCGCCCATTTGAGAATACCGATCCGATGGCTTGGATCGATGGCATTATGCTCTCAAAGATTATTGGTTCTAGAACTTAGATGCTCAAACTAGATACTCTCAAGGTAAGCCAAAAAGACGTCCCTCCTTTGAATGTCTGAAAATAATTTTCTTGACGCAAAATGTAGAGCAAAATTTTGTCTTGCATATTCTAGAAACTCAAAACCATCATCAGGTATTCTTGTCTGCTATAAACTATTCCCGACTCTATTTGGGATATACATAGATGCTTTATAGGGTTACATAGCAGAACAGCAAGGGGAAGAATACGCCCCTACGTTAGGAGACACTAAGGTACCGATTATGCTACACGCTGACGATCTGAGTATGATGGCCACAAAAAATAAGGGGATGCACAGACTACTAAAAAATTCTAGAAAAATCTCGGAAAAACCGGCTAACAAAGAATCTAGCAAAGACTAAGATAGTCATCTTCGCCATAAGAACAATGCATAGACCCTTCCGATATAAGGAAACAAATAGAGGAAGCAACTAATACGTGTATCTAGGGTATGATGCACATGGCAATGGAAGTGTGCTAAGGGGCATAACCGTGTTCCAATCAGCCATAGGAAGTTATTTCAATATGAAGAATTTCGCAACAAAAGCGTAATAATTGACCTGGACATCAAATGCTACTTATTCAAAGGCAAAAAGAGTAGCCACTACACAATTATATGGGGCGTAAGCTTGGGGATCAGCCCTAACCGACAAAAAAATGGGAAAAACAGAAGGAATCCTTAGGCAATGGCACAAACAGAATTTAAGGTACCTGGACAACACGCCAATCGATAATCATGGTCCTCAAAACAGGCGTAAAACCAATGGAGGTGAGAGCATGGGAGAGGACCATAAGGTACCCGACATGACAATGCAGAGATCTTCAGGGAAATTGTCTAGTATTGCAATCATCGAAATCAGCAAAGTCACACATTCTCATAGGCGCGGATGGTTTAAGGATGTGGCAACCGACCGTAGAGATGGGATTGAACCCGAAAGTGACCTAATAAACGGCGGGCGCTGGAATGAGGAGGGGCGCATTGAGCTACAAGAGCATGGCTGCAAAACACACAGACCCAAGACAACTGCTCATGACAGCCAACCCAGATCGCCAGGTAGGACACCGATGTATCGATAACATTTTGGGAAAAGTCAGAAGAGATATCCTGGCTAGATTCAGGATGGGGAGCCACGATCTGAGAATCGAAAAGGACAGGTGGAGGGGAATAGACAAGGAGGACCGAATATGCAGAATCTGCGACAATGGGAGAATAGAGGATGAGAACCACATGATTAACGACCACCATATATACGGGACATCGAGACATACGTAACTATAAGATGAGGGCAACCAAATACATATTCCGGCGACAATAACGTAATCGGGCCGAGATTTGGCGACGGATCCGTGGAATGATGATCGCATTACGTGAGAAGTACACAGGGAAAGAGGGTTTGTAATATGAACCGCACAAAAAGCGGCTCATAAACCCCACACAAATTGTTCAGTTAAAAGCTGATTAATAACAACGCATCACTGCACGGCCACGAAGCCGAAGTAAAGCGGGATGCTGGTAATAATAGAAAAAAGTCAGCCTTCAGAAAAGGCTACATCATAACAGCGTGATGTGCTAGTAGCGCCCTTTCAGGGAGCTCGCCAATGCTACACAAGTCCAGGGGCCTGAGGGCACAAGGGACGTTAATGTCTATTCTATTCTATTCTATAATATAACGTGAAGTTTTAAAATGATAAGCAACCTTTGCAATAGAAAAAAAGACATTCAAAATATGTTACTGGTACTTATAGAAATAATTCCCCACCGCATTGAAGATGGCTGGGAAGGACGCAATCCTGCACATCTCTTTCGAATAGAGCTCTGGACCAACTTCATTTCCGAAGAACAATATTTATAAAACTTGGTTACGAAACCAAGTAAACCTTTAACATGATCATCTGCAATTGAATTTTTGTGGACGTTCTATGCACCAAAACTCTCGCTAAGGCCTTTGTGAATCAGATCTGCCAGAAATTATGGTGCAGATACCATGCTTTGCTGGAAAAAAAAAATCATTCTTTGTTGATCGACTAATCTTTTGCACAAACAAATTAAGTAACCTAGATGCCAATTTATGCACATCTCCAGAGATGGAAACATTAAGGTTTACAGAAGAATGGTAGCTGAAGAATAATAACTTAGAACCTAATCAGATCCACATGAGCAATATACCAAAACCAAGTACTTGAATCATATTCACATACATTCCTTGCAATCTCTCTAAATTTTGTATCAGTGAGAAACATTACACATATCACAGAACAATACAAAGACATGGAATATCTACCATCTATGGCTGGAATACCACCATCTATGAGATATGTACAATTATAGGAATAAATAGGCAGAGCGAGCATGAACTATGATATAGCAAAAACAACATAATATTATTCAGCAGTATAAATAATATGTCTTGAACTTAAGAAGAGCCAAAGGCTGCTGACAGAGCATAAATATAATGAGAGCATAAACGTAAATAGGCTGGGGAAATCACAGAAATTACCTCATTTTGGCACCTTAAGGGATCCTTCTACTAGGTTCTTGTAACACCACCATTTGTAACACACTCCCTGCAACTAAAAGAGCATATACTGCCTTGATTCAACAGAACCAGCACCACCAAAACCTCATCTAT
The DNA here is from genome assembly GCA_021234155.1 of Isoetes taiwanensis. Classification (NCBI taxonomy): domain Eukaryota; kingdom Viridiplantae; phylum Streptophyta; class Lycopodiopsida; order Isoetales; family Isoetaceae; genus Isoetes; species Isoetes taiwanensis. Next base: position 4,569,021 of record JAJEKV010000025.1, on the reverse strand, counting down.
GTCGCAGACATTTCTCCAGATATGTTGCTCTTCATATCTGTGAATATGGGCTCGTGGAAATGGTCTGCCTGATATACAGTCTTTTATGCTCAACATGCAAATTCTGGCTTTTAATACCAAATGGATCCCATGGTCCAATGTACAGCGCATTCAGACATTCCAATGCCAGTCTTCAGCCAATCTGTAATCTCATGCCATTTATCACGCACCTTATAGAAATCTCGCTGCATACTGTTGCAGATGGCCATTTGTTTAAAATGCTACACAACTGAAAGAAATAAACTGTGTAAAAAGATCTTCTTCCTCACTTACACATATCTTCCATCTCAGTTAGACAGATGCCATAGACAATTAGATCGCCTGGCCTTAGAAAAAACATATTGTAAGGAATTTTTCTAATGTTAAAAATGAAAGAAGCACGAGAATGTGTTTAAGGAGCACGTGAAAGAAATACAGAAATGGTTATATGACGACGTAATGAACCGACAATGCAGACAGAGGAATGAATGTCATACAAAAGAAATTCAAGTTGCAAATACGAATCCTATTATTAAAAGCACATCAAAATGGACAGGATGGGCTTTGTTTAAACCTATCTGAGAAACACAAAACGTTACTTACCCAAAAGCATGCAGATGAAAGCTCCTTCTGACGCTGCCGAAATCCAAAATATCACCTACAAACAAAGCTATCAGAATGGAGCCGGCAGTACCTCGCTCTCACCTCAATCGTGATTTTGAACCGTAACCACCCTTGCCGGTGCTTCAAGTTTCGAGAACCAGCTGCGGAGCTGATCTTCATGGCTTATGTGTATGCTAATGAAATTTGGGAAGCATAGGAGCATCGATCTAAAATCACTTCACCTGTTTGGTAGGATCCGATCTTTGCAATCGTGTCGCGACAATTTTTTCTTTTTGCTGGAAAAAATATGCAGTCCGGGAAAACCAAGTGTTAGACTTTATAATGCGTGATTTGTCGCCACATGGGCCCCCTATCGATAATATAAAATTATATATGTTTTGATACAATGTGTTTATTTGAGTTAGGGACATGTTGAAAGATGTAGGTGCAACATTGTAATTGTGAAATCTTATGGGGTATTTTGGTAGTTTTCCATGTAAACAATAACAATATTGGGAAAAATTACAAGATAACCTTATATGCCCTATAGGACTATCACATACTTTTAAACAAAAGGTCCAACCTGGTTGTTACACTTCATATTTGAAACAAAATGCACGATCTACCCTTAACCGACAGGCTTTTGGATCAAGGCATTCTGGACCATTGATTCTTGCCCGATGATAGGGCGTGAATAGGCAAGCAAAACTCGAGGGGGCAAATATTCATGATAATCGAAAGCGCATGATTCAACCCTAGATCCAAATTTCTGATGTTGATAAATCCAGCCGGAGCATCTATGAACCTCTAATAATCGAGATAAGCCCCGCCAAACCTTTGATAATCAATCTACTGCTTTCCAGCACTCTCTAATAACCCAGCTAACAGCCTACCAAACCTCTGATAATCCAGCCATAGATGAGGAAGCTTTGCTCGCCCTCTGGCCTGGGTCGCCATTTATTTGGCATGCAGGCTCTCGGTGTTTATCCCTTCCTTAAGTTTTTCCCTAAAATATTTGCGCACATCTTTTAACGTGGTGGTATACTCAGGAAAGTGCCAGGTCACGTGATTTTTTTTTAACATAAATGAAGGGTTGTGGAGTTGGCAGTTTTCCAGGAGGATGACACGTAAGAATGCCAGGTCATTGATCCAGATGTTGGATGCCAGGTAGACGCCATGAAAAGGGCATGATACGTCATACTCGATCATGTGATAGAGTCGCGTTGTTTGGCAACCCTACAAAATCTCTGGAATTACGTCGATTGAGGCATTGCAGCAGAAGCAGAAGAGATGGTGAAGCCTTCAAGGAGCGCTCCTCAGCCCATCGTCCAGCGGCGTCGCCGGCGCCGCGGCCGCAAGGTTTCTCCTTCTTTACCCAATTTCATTCCATCATGGCCTGCTCAATTTCCATCTCTCAACTTAACGTAGAATTAGTTGCATTGCCTCCTCAAATCTATCCATAATCATAGCCTCACCAATGCCTTTACGTTGCATGCATGCAGGCTGGCAAAAGGCGCCGTAGAAGAAGACATCACAAGGCCGAATGATCTCTTCCCTTCCGCCAATAACCCCCGCCTCTATATTTGGCGGACCCCTTCATTTGGCGGATGCTCCTCTATATCTGGAGCATGTTCCCCATTATACATTCCCATTTTCGTTTGTAACATTTGACAAATGACTTGAATATTAAACATGTATTTTGATATCATCGTATCAATACGACCTGCCAATTGCTTTCTGTTTTAGACGTATTCTCCTGTGTTTAAAAAAGTTTCATATTCGCTTCTATAATTTGTCAAACTAGTATTAGCAGATCGTTGAAGGTAGAAAATCCAGGTCTAGAAGCACGGCACACTAATTTGTTGATTAGTCTCAAAACTTTTTTACTATTGTTGTCCGAAATCCTGATAATGTCATCTCATGTTGGCCGAAAACATTGTTAATATGCACTATGCAGTTTTCTCTCTAGAAATTTGATTGCAAAATCGTCTCCATGAAGTTTCTTCAAAATTTATGTTGAAGTCTTTAAATGCGATAAGCTAATACTCCCTTTTTGTCTCCGTTTTATGGGAGCCGATTTTCAACTTCATGTTAAAAATTTTGGTGGGCATCATATAAACTATTTTAGTTGTGTAAAATTCAGGAAATTCTTGTGTTGATTGTCTGATAGTTTTGATGTAACCTGGAGCCCTTATAACGACAGAAAAGCACTCCCCTCTGCATCTACGTACAGCAGTTAGGTGCTTCTATAAATTTTCATACTTCCAAATTCCTATCATTTACATCAAAACACTAAAGTTATTGCACTTAACTTCAGGCGGATAGCTTTCCATGTCATTACCATGTAAATTATCATAATATCATGCCATGCTTGACTCAGTGGAGTATTGCCTTCCCAGTTCAGCATGCGAGCAGCATGAAAAGTAATGCACAAACCATTTTCAATGGCACGAAGCTAAGATCAGGATTTTACATAGATATGGTCAAAATGTTTGGCGTCAAACAAATTTCTAGCCTCAGTTTCTGGACTTCATTATGTTGAACAAGTGCTTTCAGCTTTCAGTTTGAATGAGTGCTAAAACTACCAAGCATGCATTTGTTACAAGGTCAAGGGTTCATAAGCAAAATGAGCAAAGACATAGCGCATAATGAGCAAAGACATAGCGCACAATGAGCAAAGATATAACAGCCCAGTATCCTTCAGTTCAAACTGTATTTACTTGCCTGCAAAAGATCTAATGTTCAAAGTCATGCTGCTCTTATGACAACTGTAAACTCATGCAGCAATCTAGTGATACGCATGTAAGATAGATTCCATAAACTGACAGTTTTGCAACATCGATTTGGTTTATCTGAAGAACAACAGGGAAGAGAAAGAATGCCTGGCCTAGGTTAATGTGGCTTATACGAAATCCAAAATGTATAGCATACTTTCCAAAATTCCTAGGTTGCCCACTGCACAAAGATAAATGCATCTTTATGCGCAGATGTATAAAAAATGTTCATACAAAATATTAAGAACATTTAGCCTTTCCATTTATAATCTTCTACATGACGTTTCATTTCAAGGTGGTAAAATCAAACAAGCTCAATGTAAGCCATTGAGCATTATCACCCCTCCTGGGCATGGTTCTGATAATTCTAGTATACCCCCATTTCTCTCCCCATATCTATCTGAACCTCTGCAAATAAAGCATGCACAAGTTGCTTATCATACAAAAATCCCAATGCCTGCCGTCTTTTTGGTGGAGGCTTCCACCTTTGGCCAATGTTATCATGTTATCAACATAGGGTCTCATAGCCCTTGCTCTGGCCTGGTAGTTTTGATTCTGCCATGCCTCAAAACCTCAGTGGTCAGGCCCCTCAGCAATGCTTTTCTTTGATCTGCTGGCCTGTTCAGCTTTGGAACTTTTTCTGCCATGGCGCATCAGAAACCATCTTGATCCATTGTCAATGCCCAAGCTTCCTCCAAATGCATGCTCTTAACAGTTTACACATAAATAACAAATTATCAATGCAAGCTATTCCAACAATGTAGAAACCAAGACAATATAAATTCAAAATGCATATTTTATCTGGAGATAATTAGCAGCTTATCAAACTTAAATGCAGAGGGAAGAAAACTTTTCGAGGCATAGGCCTACTCCTCATTCTCACAACGCAACCAATCTAAGATTTTAAGATTTACCTGTTCCAATAACGATTCGATTGGCTTTGCTGAGACCCGAAAATTCTCCGAATGATGATTGTGCAGCATTGGTTCTAACACGAAGGGAAAGCGAGGAAACGTTCGGCCTAGGTCTAGAAGAAGAGGGCGGGAGGCAGGATCTTAAGGACGAAAAATTCCAGCAGGGGGCAAGCGCCATAGCCACTTCAACGAAGGGATAATATTAACGAAAATACAAAAAATAATCTGTGACGTCGATACAGGAAAATTGGCAGTTTTAGGGTTCAAGTGCTGACATGTTTGCTTTAAGTGCTGACGTGTACTTTTAATGTTGCCGCGTGGAATTAGTGGTGGATCTCAAAGGTAGTATGAAAATCCTTGAGCAAAAGCTATATATTGTTTGGGTTGTATCATGTTCAGGGCCAATCTCAAGAATTTTTGTGGCTTCAGACCTACCAATTACCTATTGTAACTAGGATAAAGAAGAAGTCATTAATGTACCCCTCTACCCTCTCTTTGGCTAGAGGGGTTGAGATAGCTAGGGCAGTGATTATAAGTACGCACGTATACTTTCCTTCAGCTATGGTGGCAGATAGAGCATCATACACGAAAATTGAAGTGGCCATTAAGCAATTCATATGGCATGGATCGCATAAAGTGGCTTGGTCTGACCTTATCAAGTTAAGAAAAGATGGAGGACCTGGTTGTAAATACGTGTTTACTCAAGCCCATGCATTGACAACCAAAATGATTTGGAGAGCTTTATACTATAAAATTCCTTGCTCTGCAATGAAACTTATCCAATATTGGTTGTTGGGGAATCTCACCCAATTAGCAAATGACTATAAAACATCGCCTTCCGATTCTCGTGATTTTTTCAATTTACACCATGCTCGTGGACTTCAAATACAATTAAAAGGATATTGGATGCCTGGAATGAAGTATCCTTAGCTTTTAAGCATCCACAACAAAAGTATATGCAATGTTACAGTGGCCTTGTCAGTCTGTGTAATTGCATCTATGCAATGTGGCCTGTTCGGCGATGGCAGCTCTGTAAGACAATTTGCTAGGGCCTTGGAAGAAAGTATAATTAGTATTTGAAGCAATTGCTTACCTTCTAATCGAACAAGAGGGGCTAAGCATCACCGCTCCATGGCGCGTCATGAACCTACGCCGAAAATAAGGGAAATACACAAAGCGGAAGAAATATGCCAAGATCAGCAAGAATCTGATGTATGATGAAGAAACAAGAATACAATGGCCCGAAGGTAAGCAAGAACACGAGATAGATGCCAGAAGGTTCAAGACTGGCATTAAAATAAAATGGCTTGACAAGAAGGAGGTGCCAATAATAGGATCTTGCCACCAATAGACGAGATCATGCCAAGTGTTGCGCATGCATGTAGGTTTTAGAATATTCTAGACTGAAAATTATGCTGCATATGAAGAAAACATAGGTAAATGTCTTTAACAAGTATTGGTAGTGCACTTGATAAAGATGTATGACTTGCAACTAGAAGGTTATGAGTTCAAATCTTATCTTATGCAACTATTTTTTTGCATCTTTGTGATAACCACCTTTTGTATATACGAGTATAATGCTTGTATGATATGAATACTGACAAAGAAACTTGGAGTCTAAATTCTCTCGAACCTCAAACTCCTCATGATCATCAATTTCAACGGGTGGTGGTGGCGGCGGAGGAATGCGACCTGGGAAAGGATTAATTATGTAGCGCTCCAATAGAGAAATATAAGATACTGGAATCTGGATGGAGATGAACAGCTGGAGGAAGCTCGAGTCGGAATGCCGCATCGCTGATCTGAGCCGTGATCTGGTAAGAACCAAGGTGACGATAGTCAAGCTTGTTGCAGAGACATGAGGTAGGAGGTCGCTACAAAGAAGCCAGACAAGGTTACCAACATGAAATGTAGAAACTTTCTGTCGATGTAAATTGGCATAATGTCGATAGCGTTCCTGTGCCTGGAGAAGATGGTGCTGAAGATCTGATTGAAGAGCCTGGAGTTTCTCAAGTCGACTAGAGTTCAGAAAGAACGGAGTCTGGCTGTGGAAGCATGTACTGAGTTATTATAGGCAAACTCAGGTAATGGAAGATAATTGATCCAATCATCATGCTGATAACTGATAAAGTACCTCAAACTCCAGAGTCTAATTAGTGTGTTCTGCTTGCCTATTACTTTCTGGATGATGACTGGATGTCAATAAGCAGTCAATATATAGTAACTCCAAAAGCTGCTTCCAAAACCCTGCGACAAATTGAGGTCCCCGATCACTGATAATAATATCTGGCAATCTATGAAGTTTGACTACTTCATGAAGAAGAAGATCAGTTGTTTCCTCACTGATAATGGCGACGTTGCAGGGAATGAAATGAGTCATCTTAGAGAAACGATCAACAACAACCATGTTGGCATCATAACCCCAAGAGAGTGGCATCTCTAGAATAAAGTCTACAGAAATACTCTTCCAAGGTCCATCTAGGAACTGGCAGTGGCTGAAGAAAACCATGCGGAGGATGCTTTGGAACCTTTGCTCGATAGTAGATATCATAGGATCGAATAAAAACTTCGACCGAGCGACAAAGCCCAGGCTACTAATACTCTCGATTAATAAGTTCAAGAGTCTTGGCTACTCCAAAGTGTCTGGCTTAAGTGAGTCATGGCAAGCCTAGAGAACCTAAAGCCTAGAAGTACCATCTAGCACATACAGAAGCCCATCACGGAACAAGAGTCCTATCTCGAATCTTATAACGGTCATAATCCGATCGCTTATGCTAAGAAGATGATGCAGTGCCAAAATGTGAGAATACATCTTGAGCCAATGGATCGGAAGGCAGAGATGGCCAAACAGACTCCAATAAGGCCTGATCATGAGGCCTCTCAAACAAAATGATGGCCTTAAGCTAGAACTGATCAAGCCCTAGAATAGCATGTGATTGCTGATCAAATGGAAGATCACCCGGCTTAGGCTCAAGGTAGAAGTATTGAGACAAGGCATCAGGCTTAGTTCAAAGGGCATAACTGTATACTCAAAATGGCTATATCGAAAATACCTAAATGTTGTCTTCCACTCATCACCCTCTCAAGTCCGAATGAGATTGTAGGCACCTCAAGATCAATCTTCATAAAATAGCGCGCATCCCGGAGCCAGCAGCAAACTCAAGCCGCCGTTGTTCTAGCTCTCCAACAACACCACCAGCAATTGAGTCGCACATATACTATGGTTACCGTAAATTATCCAAAATTTCTTGCCCTTCAAATCAACTTCGTTTCCACGGATCTTTTCCCCGGGGCCAATGTACGCTTATAAGTCGAAGCCACAAAAAAAAAATGATGGACAATAACCGTGGACGCCCCTACTCATATACCTGCACTCACCGTGATACAAACAGAGTTCATCCCCCATACCAGCTCCATGCCGATACAAAATTCTCCATAACACCGCAACCGCGGACGTTCCAAAGGGGGAAGAGTGAAGGGGTCATTTACCCCGCCTCCCTCGTGGTCTACCTAGTCGCGGAAGCGTAAACATACATGTCGGCGATATAACATAAGCACATAGCCACCTCAAGGGTGGTCCATCACATCCGCATAAACAAGGTGAGCACAATACATATGGGGAGTTCTACCCAAGGCTCGCACTCAAGGGAATGACCGACGGCTTGGGTCTCCGTGAGATCATTGCGCATGCAATTCATGGCAATGGATTTGGTCGGGTATAAGAACATGGCGTAGGGTTGTCCACTCCATCCGCCTCCCCCGCACACTTTGCGTGAGTAGGTTGAAAAGTGTTGGGACCCGACCAGAGTTCACGGGATGCATAGCCAAAGGGCTATTCCCGGGTTCATCCTCCCAGCCCCGATGGGGGCGTGTGGGGATCACCCCTCCGAGATCTACCACCACTCAAGGTGACTAGAAGGCCACCGCCTTTATTCGACCAAACCCACTAGAAAGTGAACACCACTTCACGCAGCCGAGCCCATGCCTTGCCCACACGCAGCTGGCAAGCCATCGACCTAGTCACAATGATCCCCGGTAGGCTTTACACACCGTAGGGATCGGCCCAAGAGTCGATTGTGAACCTCCTTCTCACCCGCCCGCCCCTTCACCCACAACCCGGTGTGGCTCTTTTGTACACAAAGTCGAATCTATAGTGTGCTAGAGAGCCTAATCTAGGAGCATCTACTACCAAGCTTTAGGTCTCTACCCCCTTCCCAATATAAGGAGTTCATAGAGATACATCATCCACATACATATCATAAGAGAACTAAAGAACAAGATCTAATCTATATCATAGAGTTAGGTTCTTTAGTTAGAGGCTGGTATCTAGAGATCTATAAGGCTGCTATGGGCAATTTAATAGGCTAAACCTACTGATTCTATGACTGAAATAGGGTTTAGACTATCTAATTGGCCAACACCGATCCTTGAGTGGCTCCTCCCGACTGAAGCCTCACCATCCCGCCGAAACGCCAATCAAGGGAAACTAATGATGCAATTCTCTCAGCAGAAGTTCGATGCTGGTTTTGGCTGTTGAGGCAGCCAAAACAGAAGTTCTAAAACCCTAGAAACGAAAATTGGGCAAGTTAGGGTTTCCTCCTTTAATAGACAAGGGGTTGGCTAGGGTTTCCAATTATCCCCTTTAGGCATGTGGGATAATTGGGAATGGGCCCACTTGCCTTTAATGGCTAGGTGGCATAATGTGCCCACATGGAAATGTGTGCCCACATTAATGTGTGCATTGAAAATGTGCACATTAATTGCACCTATGGGTGTGGCCCACTTGGCATGAAATGGCCATATGGGAAAAATGTGCATCTAAGTGAATGCACATTGTTTAATGTGCACATTAATAAATGCACACTCCTTTGCGCCGCTGCTCCCCTAGGGGCTACTAGCCTAGCTACACGCTACGCATAATGCCGGGCCGGAGTGGCGGTACGCCACGACGGGTAATATAATATACGCCCCGGACCGTGATAATTGCCCCGAACGCCACATTCTCCCCACCTTGAAATGATGTCTATCCCGCAAAGATCGCGGGTCTCCCCACCTTGGGATCATCCTAACCTCGCAATCAACCCGATACATAATGATAAACTACTATAATACTTACACATTTATTAAGATTACCTTAAGATAATATTTTTAGGACATTATCACGCCATTATATTATGAAATAACTTATCAATTCATAACATCATTAAAACAAAGTTACTCAAAAATTTCACTTAACGTGACAATTAAGTTTATCAAAATTAAAATTAACGTCCGAGGTATTTTTCATTCCTTGCAACACATTCCAACAAAATTTGTGTTGTAAGTCTCGTGAGCTCGACCTCCTTGCCCTCCCGAGCCCTATTGGCCTCATAGGCCGACACTACCACGCTAGTACCATTTAATTATTAATAAAATTTTTGGTTATATGGTGACCACCCCACCTATCTACATGGATGCATGGCTAATCTCCCCGCCAGAGGGAAGAGGGTGAATCTTCCATTATGGCCGTGGAGACAAATGCCTTATATGCCTATATGCCGCTTCATGCGCATACCCTAGTTGCCCAAATAAGGGAGGATAGGTCCTTCCCAGATATGGGGCATGAAGGCCCCGATTCCTCCTATCAAAGCATATATGGGGCTAGAGGTGCTTTTCCTATCGCATTTCCTTCATGACCTCCTTTCTCTCGAGGGTTGTCTACTCGCCGGACAGAAGTAGACTTTCTAATCTATCTTCCACTGGCCCAAGCGAAACGCCGGGTCATGTCTACATTGACATTACACCACGCCCCTAGAGATCACCGTAGTGGTCCCATCATCGGTAATAACGCATGCACCCATACCAAGCATAGGTTGCATGCGATTAATCTTAACTAAACATAGAATTAATCTACACAAATCGACATGCCCGAGCCGATTTCTTTGAGATGACCTTGCCGGCCCCATTGCTCCATAAACCGTGGGGTACTGCTTTTACTAATTTTTCTTAAGTACCCATGTCGCTTTCCACCGCAAATGTTTCCACTTGACCAAATACCGAGGAATTCTGATCTCCTCGCTTTCTTGAAAGCTTTATCAAGAATCAATTCGAACTATTTCCAAATGTTCCTCCGCCATTTCCAACAACGTTGAGTATCCAAGACTTCGTCCGATTTGGAGTGTGCTTTTTAACAAACTCACGGAAGACCTTATGAATCTTTAGGTGTGCCGGCAAGTCTAGTTTGTAGGATTGATTGCCTACTCTCTTGACTATTCTGAAAGGTCCAGCCCACCTTGGAGCAAGCTTCTTGCAATTCCCCGATCCCGAAGCTTTGGCCTCGCTTTTACCTTGATCTTGAGCCAAACATCATCTCCAACTTTGAACTCTCCGACTGCTCGATGCTTGTCGGCGATGCTCTTCTCGACGACTTCTTGCTCGCCAGATACCCCTCGAACTTCTTCCACAAGTCACGATATCGGCCAACATCTGCCGTGAAACTTCCACTTTGACACGGGTTGTGCCAAGTGTCCGAGTTAGGCAATCGAGCAGCCATAATTGATCATAAACGGGCACATTTGGGATGATTCCCGCCAGGCGTTGTATGCAAACTCCACCAAGTGAATAAATTCTTCCCACATACCTTGCTTATTCCGCATATAGTTTCGTAGCATGTCCTCTAAAATCCCGCTGGTCCGCCTCCGCTTTGCCATCCGTCTGAGGATGATATGCCGTGCTCATGGATAGCTTCGCCGATTGTCGCAAAGAGGTCCCGCCAAAAGGCGCCATGAACTTCGATCCCCGCTCGGAGATAATTTCCCTGGCATGCCATGAAGCCTAAAGATCTCTTTGGTGAAGAGCTTCACTGTATCCATAGCCGTGACTGTGGTCCCGCAAGGCACAAAATGTGCCATCTTCGACAACTTGTCGCACCACTACCATCAAGGCATCTTTCCTCTTACGGTCCTTTGGGAGCCCCCGTGATGAAATCCATGCTAATCACCTCCCACTTAGCGCTTGGCACCGCTTAATGGCTCTAAGGCTCCTGGAATTCGAGTCGCCCGCCTTTGTCTCACCGACATAGCCGGCATTCTCTCGATGTAGCGAAGCTACTTGCTTCTTCATTCCTCGGCCAATAATAGCCAAGGGCAGACTTTGAAATATGTTTTCATGAATCCCGCATGGCCAGCTATTGGGTTGTTGTTGTGGTCATGGAGGATCAATTTCCTTATACCCGATGATTCTGCACGCACAACTTGTTCTTATGGTATAACAAGTTGCCTTCCTTCTTATAATGTTTAAAGGCTTCCCGCCCTTATCCGCTTCTAGCCTCCCTCGAGAGGCTTGCCCATACTTCCTTGAAATCCACATCCGCTGGCAAAGACTCTTCAATCTTCTTACCAAAGTCGCCGGAGAGCGCCGAAATTGCATTGCAATGCACTCTAGTTGTCGGGGATGCCTTGAAAGCGCATCCGCTACCACATTGAGCTTCCCCGGCTTGTAGCCTATATCAAAGTCATACTCTTCAAGGAACTCCATCCACCTTCTCTCGCCTCAAAGTTGAGGTGTGGTTGCGTGAATACATACCGAGGCTCATGGTCTCAGATCCAATTGAACTTCCTTCCCAAAAGATAATGCCTCCAAATTCTTAATGCCCCGGCTAACCGCAAGCAATTCCTGATCGTGCGTTGGTAGCAGCGCTTTCAAGGCCGCTCATCTCCCCGAGTCGTGACGCTACTACACGCTTTTCTTGCATAAGCACTCGCCTCAGAAGTATCTTTTATTTGGCCCCGCCGCTACAAGCTTGTCTTTCTCCGGTCCGGCAGGGTTAAGATCAAGGGGTTGTTAAAGCTTCCTTCAACAGTTCAAACCCTCGGGCTTTTTCTTGTGCCAATGCTCGCCTAATCTTTCACTTTCTCCTTTCGCCAAGTCCGTTAATCGGGCTGCTATCTTAGCAAAGTTCTTCACGAACATCCCGTAGTACCGCTAGGCCGGTGAAAACTTCCGACTTCATGCACATTCTTCGGCGCCGCCAATCGAATGACGGCTTCAATTTTTGTGATCCGCCGAGATGCCTTCACGAGATCACATGACCGAGATATCCACCTTTTTCCGCTATGGGCGACACTTCACAACTTGGCATACAACCGGGTGCCTCTTCAACTTCTCTAGCACCCTCCTCAAGTGTTGTACGTGTTCCTCGAGGGATCTGCTATACACCAAAATGTCATCAAAGAATACGATCACAAAGGTGTCTAAAACTCGGATGGACGCCCAGTGGGAATATACGCTTATGCATAATGATATTCCTCGATTCCGCCACTATACAAGTCTATCTTCATAGCCTTGTATACCATAGATTGTGGCACTAGGGGGCGTGACTAAGTTATTCATATAACTTAGCCAACCTTAGGTTAAGACCATTTTCCACGTGGCCTTAACCTATTGGGCACCCGCCACACACGAGACTCACCCCCGGATTGGTGCCACGTGGCATCTTAGGTGGACCTAACTTATATAGGGTCGAACCCTAACCCTAGGCCTCTTTCCAAAATTCTAGCACCCAGAGAGACTCATCTACTGCTCAAACCCCGCTTTCAACATCGCTTGCGTGGCATAGTGCTCGTGCAAAGAGCCCCGCAGGTAGACTCGCTCTTGAGCAAGAGCAAGATCACGTGAGTCGAAGACCATGGAGGCACACGGATCTGGAGGGAGAGCATCAGGAGCAGGTATGTAGGGTAGTAGTTGTGATAGCTCATTTGGAATTAGCATTCCAGATGTGCTAGTATCTTGTATCTAGAGTAGAGCCATCCTAGAACCCGTATTCAACATCTTGAACCCTAATCAATGAACCCTAACCATTAGTTAGATTGTATGATTAGGTTAAGATGTTCTTCTTATGATCATTCTTAGGATAATGGCGATTATGTGATGTTGGTTGATCATGTTTGCTCCTCTTGTATTGGGAAGGGGGGTAGAGACCTAGGGCCATATGTAGTATGCTCCTAGAGTAGATCCCTTAGTTCCTATTAGATGCTCCCTGCATAGGAGCCCACCAGCTATCGAGGCTATGCTGTGACTCAAACACCACATAACGGGCTAGAGGGAATGTGGAGGGAGGATCCCCCAGTGGGGGCTTCGGGGATCCCATAGTGGCTAGGCTTATGGTCGGTCACTTCGGGTGGGCCGAGCATGGGTCCCACACCTCCCCGGGGCAATGGTGCCGCCGCCTCCTCGAGAGCCGCAAGTGCCGGCTTGGCTCTCGCTTTGGGGGTTAAGTCGGGTACCCAATCGTGGTGGCCACGATTCTCTAGCCGCCACGAACCTCTAGACCCCGGGAGGGGAGATGCAACCCTTCCCCGCCTCATCGGACCAGGAGATGCAACCCGGAGTAGTCCCGGCGGGTGATGCCATGGGATTATGCGATCCGAAGGCTAGAGTCATGCCGTGAGCCCGATTTAGCCCATCCGCAAAAGTATGCACAGAGGGGCGGATGGAGTGGTCAACCCTAGCCATTAGTCTTATAGCCAGCCCTCGCCATTGTTATGACTCGGTTCCGCTTTATCTTGAGACCTATCCAATGGGGCCTACCTCCTTATGAGCTCGGAGCCATGGGTAGGAGCTCTCATGTTTTATGGTTTATGATTATCTTCTTTGCTCATATGGATATGTGATGGACTACCCTTCCAGGTAGTATGTTGTATTGTTATTGCTAGTTCCGACGTTGTTTATGCTTCCTCACAGTGATAGGAGCCCATAGGGGAAGGGCGCTGAAGACACCTTTCAGAAAATTTCCGCACTACGGAGTTCCATAGTGCGGATAGACGGAGGGCCCTGTCTTTGTTGAGCCGGACGGGGATTCCTCGCCGAGTGTACGGCCGGGCCAGATGTTTAGCAGGAGCCGCCACAAACTCCCCCAAGATGTCGCTCATGAGCCTCATGAATGTCGCTGGGGCATTCGATAAGTCGGAAAGGCATTACCGTGAATTCATAGTGCACATACCGCTCTCTAAAAGCCGTCTTATGAATATCTTCTTCCTTTATCCGGATCCGATGATAGCCCCACCTTAAGCTTCCATTTTGAGAAGACCTTTGCCCTTTGGAGTTGATCCATCAAGTCATCCGATCCGGAAGCGATACTTGTTCTTGATGGTGTGCTTATTCAACCGCCTATAGTCTATGCATCCTTAAACCGCCATCCTTCTTCTTTACAAAGAGAATGGGCGCCCAAATGGCGGACACTAGGTCTAATGAAGCCTAGGGTCGAGCAACTCCCCGCAATTGTTTCAGCTCCGGCAACTCCTCGCTGTCATTCTATATGGAGCCTTGCTTGTTGGCTTTGTTCCCGGTTCGAGTGCTATCTCGACTCGACCCCTATAAGGAGGGAGCCGCTGATCTCATCCGAAAGAGATCATGGAACTTCGCGGATCAGCTTTAGCTATTTGCTTTCGCAACTTGTCGAAAGCACCTTGTCTTTTGCTTCCTTCCGATTCCGCTCACTAATCTCAAGCTTGAAAATGTATGCCACTTGCTCACTCTTGATGCACTTGAATGTACCGCTTAGAAGACATACACCGCATGATGGAAATAACTTCCTTACCGTTATCTCAATAATCTTGCCGCCGGGTGTTGGGAAGGTCACCTTCCGCTTCCACAATCGATAATGGCCCCGCTGGTCCAAGGTACTCCATTCCTATAATCAAGTCGTACTTGCCAATGCCCATTACTTGCCCCATTTGGATATTAATCCCCGCAAGTCGATGTCGGTTAATTCTCTTGCCTCGCCCTCCCGCACCGCACTAACCACTTGCTAAGACAACGGGCCTTGGCTTTTTGACTTTAGTGGTTTCAAACTTCAACATTTGAACCATTCCGGGGATGCAAAGTTATGGCTACTTCCCCGAGTCTATCAAGACTATGAATGACTTGGTCTTAGCCTTCCCTACCGTGGAAATTACTTTATACCGGGTCTCTTGCTCAGATTCATTATGTAAAGATATGACACTCACCCCGAATGTAGTCGCTGGGTCTTCGCCGCCGCCGCCGCAGTGTCCCAATCTCCCACCCGCCAGCGCCAGCACTCATGACGTAAGGCAGTCTTCGTGTCCTATGGCCTGGCCGGAAGCACCCGGCAAAGCCGCTTTTCTATGCACTCGCTTCTTTTCCTTGGCATCGCCGCAAAAGGATCGCGACCGCTTGGAGTAGTTTGACCTCCTGCTTGTCCTTGAAGGACACCGCTTTTCTCCGCGCTTTCGTTGCCACCATATGGGGCTCTAGCTATCCTCGATCGGCCGCCTAGGGCTATAGTTCCCGCCGGGCCTTTGCCTTTGTCCCGAAATGCCGCTGCTCTCTGCCTCGCTATTCCGAGGTCCCGCCCCCTTGCAAGCTTATAGCCTTGGACTCGCTCGAGCATCGCCTTTAGGGTTTATTGCCCCTCACAAGCTTGCGGATCTCCCTCATTCAAATTTCAATATAGCTTTCTCGCATGCTTCTCACCCAATTTGGCACATACCACCATGAATTCTCTCAGATATTTCTGGACCGATGAGCCTTCCCGTTGGAGCCTATAGAACTGCATCATCATGCCGACTTATGTTCCTTTGGAACGTAATGGCGCTTGAAGGCTTTAGCAAACTTCCCGAACTTACAAGCATCCCTCGCTTTGCCATGTGCCTTTTGCATAACCCTTCCACCAAACTGCGTGCGGCCCCTTCAAGTTGGCCATTGCCACTCTTCCTTTGTCTTTATCCTTCATGCCATAAGCATTGCCGCACTCCACTCATCTCGGCCCAGCCATGCCTCTCGCTTCTAATCCCGACTGTTTCTCCCCGAGAACTGCTCCCGCTTCCGGCCTTCCATACATTGCCCAAAGGCGGAATCTACCTTCTTCCGTAGTTAGAGGCCCCGTGTCCCTTTGTCGCCCATCCGGGGTGTTTCTCCGCCTTTCCTCTTCGTTCCTTTGCCTTCCATCCATTCGGTCCTGGCCTGCCTTCTTCCTCTTCCTCGAGCTCCGAGTCCGAGTCCGAGCTTGAGTCGGAGGAACTGAGTCCGGGGATCTTTCTTCTCTTGCTCCTCTTCTTGTCCCTTCCCGCTTTCCGAGTCGATGCTTGTGGCAATTGAGCATTGCCCAATCGAACCCCGCTTTTCCCCGCCAGTGCGGCTAATAGAGCCTTTATCTGCTCAAGGTCCGCCCTCATCCGGGATATCTCCTCCTTCCTCGGGGTCATGGGTTCCATTTCTTCAATAAGTTCCTTGCCGGGTGGTCCAAGCGGGTCCGTTTCTTCCTAAGGTCTTGGCGCTGTCGCCGCCTGAGCCTAGGGCCTCTAACCGCATACACAAGTAATTCATGGCTATATGGTTAGTTTTACTTGTTCTCTCAAGCATTGTTTATGGTTTGTTGGCATAATTGTGGAATAAAATATATCAACAAAACATTTAAAGTGCAACAGATTATATTCATATATTATATAATATTTTAGTACAAAAGTCTCCTGGATCAAGAGTCTAACTAGTCTTGAAATCGCTTCTAAGACGGGTTGTCCTCAAGGAACTTTTAACTTGGGTCGCTCCTACCAATGACCCAAGTTCCCATGATGCTTGGCCGACGAAATCTGCCCTGCAAGGCTCTCACCGCATCTTCTACCCCCGCGACGGATAAGAGGCCGCGGTGATCGCCAATCCGGCCGCCCGAGCGATGGTATGGCGGTCGAAGAGGTCAAGTGCCATTGTTCTTTTGACTAAGACAAAGATAGTCGGCATTTGGCGCTTATAGCAGCATGCCTCGGCCAAGCCCGAGTGCAATCAGCATGAACACTCCTTCTTCACCAACGAACTTTGCGGATTACCGCTATTCTACCATCTAGCAGCAGCGGGAGGTAGTACCTCGTGGACTCATTGTGCGCCGCCGAAGCTCCGCCGATTGACCTCCCGCTTCTATGCCGGGTCCCGCAGATTCGCCGACTCCTATCTCTTGGAGCCCCCAGAGTCTTCGACATGGTGTCGATTCAGCCCGAGGTCGATTCCTTCTCCTCTTAATAATGGAGGTGGTGTCAAGGTCTCGCATTAGAAATGCTCGTGGGTCTTCCCAATGGATCCCCCTCATCTGTTCCCGGGGCGAGGAACTCCTCCTCCGTTGGCAGCTCTTGCTCCTCCATCATTTGCCCGATCATCGCGTAGGGCTGTATATCTGAAGTGGACTCTCTCAGATAAGTGTCGGCTTCCCTACTTGGAGCGAGTCCGGTGGTTCCCTGACGATGAAGTCGCCCAAGTCCGATCGCTGAGGCTGGTGGAGTAATTCATCCAATCCTGAGCTCCCTCCTCGCACTCGAAGGTTCGGATGTCGAGGAGTAAATATTCCTCTCCTGCTTGATGATGATCGGGCCAGGCTTGTGATACCTGCCCGGTGGGGAGCAACTCGATGTTCCGCCGGGCTCGCCTCGAAGTTCACCATCTCCCCGCTCGCTTGTTGCCGCTCCTCCTCTGGTCGAAGCCGCGGTACTTATTGTCGCTCGGATTCCTCTTCTTCGCGCTTTTCCTTCCCCGCCTTGTTGATACCAGCAAGCGTGACTCTTCTTCTGGCCGCTATGGGGTCCACCTCCATCGGAGGATAGAGGTTGCCCCCATTGGGTTTTCGCACCTGGGATAAGAAGATGGCTAAGGTCACGGTGGAGAAGTACTTGGTCCTGCTATCGTCAGACCATGTAGTCCGGGCAAAATTTGGCGCTTTGTTGGTCGTACTTGGCGATGTTGGGGACATCCCCCAAGGCCGCTTGAAGGGATGGGAAACAAAATAGCCTATGCAAGGGGGACTCGACAAGGGAGGGTCCTACCCTAGCTTGGAATTTTGCTAGGACTTGTCTATATGTCAGTTGCATTTAGCGAGCTTGATGTCAATTTCTTTGCCAAAGATTTGAAGATGTCATTGACATTCCGCCAAGAAAGATGGGCAATCAAGGCACCATCGGGTCAAGCCGGGGTCACAGCGGGCCATTGATCTAGCAAGGAAGGGGTATTAAACGAATGCGCAAGCGCCTCGTGAGCTGGAAGATCGCCCTAAGCAAAGTGGAGAGCAAACTTGTGGTGTCAAATAAAAATGATGGACCTATTTATAGAAAATGGGGAAACCCTAATTTTTGGATGACCTAGAATTTACCGAGATTAGGTGATTCTTGACCTATTAAAGGATGCAATTGTAAGTTTGAAGACTACTTCTAGGGTTTGAGCATGCTAAGAACAACTAATGAACCTATTGCAACAACTTGGAGATCATTTGGTGAAGAGAATGATTTAGGTCTCACACGCTGCGCCTAGACCGATTTTGAGAATCTCATTTTCTGTCCCGGCGCCGACGGTGAGACATGGGTTCTAATTGGGCCAGACTTAATCAATTTGGGTGATTGAAGGTGTAATTCCACTAAACTCGCGAAAGTTAGGTAGAATTGACCCCTTTATTTGGTCGATTTGGAGCTGCTTTGGGCACTTTTTTGCATGGTTCTTGATATCGCTATGCCTATTTTTTGAGAATCTCAAAATCGGCCCCGGGCGCGACGCGGTGAGACATCGCCTCAATTTTGCTTAAAACTCCAATTTTATCAAATCAAAAGCTAGAATTTATAATTTGACTTAATTAAGCTAGATTAGACACATTATTTATCCACAAAAATTTTTATATTAACAAAATTTGTTATTTACAAAAGTCTCAAGGGCGTTCCCCTTGATGTGCCTTCAAGATACATGTCCTGCCTCATGAGGGTAACCCCTTCTTCGCGGTACCGTGCAGGCCGTCAATCTTCAAAATGCTGCACTATTTTCGCCGCTGCTTCCCCGTAAGCAATAACAAAGATCTCATCCGGCCACCCGCATGTCTCAGATATACTCCCCGCATAACCTCAAGTGACCAAACGCTGAAACGGTGCCCGGGATCAAGAGTCCGTAGCTCCTCCGAAGTGCCGGATTTCCTTGAGGGCCTCGCTTCTCCAACTTCTTCTTGCCGCCCGCTTTTTCCTGGTGCTCGGGAGGCTTGGGCTTTGGTGGAGGGGGGCTTCAAGTCTCCGACTCTTCGCTTCGTGTCCGCCTTCAATCGCTCTCACCATGTGCCCCCGGGTAATAGGCATTGTAGGCCTCCCACTTCGCCATGTAAGCGCGTGCTCCTGATCCTCTTCGGGATAGACCTTGACAGTGGTCTATCACATATGCCTCCCAGGGGTCGGGGCTTTGACCCTATCCCACGCTGGAATGGTGGGGCTTCGCCACCGCCTGCCTCCTCCCCGCCTTCGGGCTACCTCGGGCTGGCACTTCCTTCTCTAAGCGGGGTTTTGACGAATCCTCAACCGCCCATCCGTGTTTCCGCAATGTAGTCTTGGTCCGAGTCGCTTGGGAAGGCGTGGTCTCTCTTCGATGGTTCGCTGATTACGGACCTGCCGCCGCTTGCCGCACCTTCACAACTTTCCCCGCCGCCGCCTTGATGGCTTTGGCCTTCTCTCTTCTTCGCCCGGCCGGCCGGGGTCGGGTCGCCTTCCCCGACTTTCGCCCTTCGCTTCCTCGGCGGCGTTTCTTTAGCTTCATACTTTGCTTATGAAGCGCGGTAAGATCGGGCTTCTTCATCCGGTGAGCTTCAAGGGCCGCCGCTTTTCTCCCCTTGCTCCTCCCGAGTGTGGGTCCATTCGTGTTGCCCCTGCTATTGGCTGCCCCGCTCTGCCCCTTCGCCCCCTGGTCCCTCCCTCCTCCTGTGATGTCCTCTAGGATTTGATGCATGATGTCCGCCTGGCCGCCGCCTATGATCTCGTGTGGTCGCCCGATCCGATCCCCGCGTGATCTTCGCCGAAGAGGAATCGCCTCCCGAAAAGGCGCTCTTTGTAGGACCCTCCTCGAAGAGGCCGAATCACCGGCGCCGATGATTCGCCTCATGAGGCTTCCCTTTGGCAAATTGCTTTGTGCGGCTATCATTTGTCGCTTTTATCGATCGGAGCTGCCAAAGATCGCCTTGGCGACACGGTAGCAATTTTTCTAAGGAAGCAACGTGGAAATGGGAGGGGTCTAGGGTCTATTTATAGGGGTCAATTTTAGGTCAACTTTTAAACTACCTTTTGGGTTGCTTAAAACATCTAAAACCCCTAATTATTAGGTTCACACGTTGCTTCAGCCCGATTTTGAGAATCTCAAAATCTGTCCCGGCGCTGACGTGAGACATGGTGGGACCCACTACTAAATTTTGTACTTTTAAAACATGTAATATGCCAATTTAATGATTCTTAGCTTAAATTTAGATTTATCAAGTTATTTTAATCGTGATTTATGACTTTTGCTTATTGAGTCAGATGTTCACATCGCTATGCCGACGCATTTTGAGAATCTCAAAATCTGTCCCGGCGCCGACGTGTGAGACCACCCTACTTTTTGATGTTGGCTCACCACTTTTAGTCTTGTTACGCTTTTTATTCATTTTAATCAAGCATTAGCTTAGCAAAACTACAAAAATGAGAAAAAAAAATTCCCATTTTTCGAGGTTTAAGGATCCTATCAAGTTAGTACTATCGGAACATGGTCGCTGCTTTGCTCTTGGTCACCAAGAACATTGCTCGATACCACCGCGGACGGCCCCTACTCATATACTCTGCACTCACCGATACAAAACAGAGTTCATCCCCCATACCAGCTCCATGCCGATACAGGGGTTCTTCACATAACACCGCAACCGCGGGATTTCGGTTCCAAAGGGAAGAGTGAAGGGGTCATTTACCCCGCCTCCCTCGTGGTCTACCTAGTCAAGGAAGCGTAAACATACATGTCAAGATATAACATAAGCACATAGCCACCGGCGCGGTGGTCCATCACATCCGCATAAACAAGGTGAGCACAATACATATGGGGAGTTCTACCCAAGGCTCGCATCAAGGGAATGACTCGACGGTTGGTCTCCGTGAGATCATTGCGCATGCAATTCATTGCAATGGATTTGGCTGGCATAAGAATATGGCGAGGGTTGTCCACTCCATCCCTCCTCCCCGTACACTTTGGCATAGTAGGTTGAAAAGTGTTGGGACCCGATCAGAGTCTTCCCACGGATGCATAGCCGAAAGGGCTATTCCCCGGGTTCATCCTCCCAGCCCGATGGGGGCAAAGTGGGGGATCACTCCCTCCTCCAGATCTACCCCACGACTCAAGGTGACTAGAGGGCCAACGCCTTTATTCGACCGAACCCACCGGAAAGTGAACACCACTTCACTGCAATGAGCCCATGCCTTGCCCACACGCAGCAGGCAAGCCATCGACCTAGTCACAATGATCCCCGGTAGGCTTTACACACCGTAGGGATCGCCCAAGAGTGAGGACAGAACCTCCTTCTCACCAAGCCTGCCCCCTTCACCCACAACCCGGTGGCTCTTGTACACGTGCCGAATCTATAGTGTGCTAGAGAGGCTAATCTAGAGCATCTACTACCAAGCTTTAGGTCTCTACCCCCTTCCCAATATAAGGAGTTCATAGAGATACATCATCCACATACATCATAAGAGAACTAAAGAACAAGATCTAATCTATATTATAGAGTTAGGTTCTTTAGTTAGAGGTCGGTATCTAGAGATCTATAAGGTGCTATGGGCAATTTAATAGGCTAAACCTACCGATTCTATGACTGAAATAGGGTTTAGACTATCTAATTGGCCAAATACCCCATCCTTGAGTGGCTCCTCCTCGACCGAGCTCCCACCATCCTCCGCCAAACGCCAATCAAGGGAAACTAATGATGCAATTCTCTCTGTGCAGTAGTTCGATGCTTTTTGGCCGCTGAGGCAGCCAAAACAGAAGTTCTAAAACCCTAGAAACTAAAAAATTGGGCAAGTTAGGGGTTCCTCCTTTAATAGACAAGGGTTGGTTAGGGTTTCCAATTATCCCCTTTAGGCATGTGGGATAATTGGGAATGGGCCCACTTGCCTTTAATGGCTAGGTGGCATAATGTGCCCACATGGAAATGTGTGCCCACATTAATGTGTGCATTGGAAAAATGTGCACATTAATTGCACCTATGGGTGTGGCCCACTTGGCATGAAATGCATTATATAAAAATGTGCACCTAAGTGAATGTGCACATTGTTTAAATGCAATACCCTTGGCGCATTGCCCCCTAGGCTACTTCAGCCTAGCGACACGCTATGCATACCGCCGGTCGGAGGGCGGTAATGCTATGGATTTGCGGCAAGCATAAGATACATCCCGACCGGTGATAATCGCCCGGAACGCCACAATAACAATCACCGGTAATCGGGTCGGCGGGACAACGCTTCACGGTGAAGCACCTCCAGGATACGCCTTTGAAGCTCTTCACAAGTGTTTGCACATGGTCGCTTTGAACGCGATTCGATGCGATTAGCGCGTATCGGGCTCTCGCACAAAAAATAGAGACCTTCATAAACCAAGCCACACCCGCTGGATAAAACCTTTAAACTGCTCAAGCTTCGTGTATTGTTCACCAACGCACGCTCTTCCCTCGGATTGGAATTTAAGTCTTCATTTCTGCTAGCTCGTAAATAACGCTATAATCTCTTCGAGGATGAAATAATTCGCCACTTTTAAGGTGCGCGATGACTTCCATTGTCCAAGCAGTCATTTATGGGTTGATCGTGGAACTTTGAAATCTGCTGGGGACTCAGAGTATCTTCTGCTACAATGTGGGAGCACAACAGCCAGCTATCGAGTAGGATTAATAGCGGTATGATGGCGTTGGAAATAGGTCTACTGCATGTGGCTCTAGCTAACCGGTAGGGTCCTCCGCTAAAAAGAAATCAGTTTACATTCTTTTCTCACCGGAGCTCTTAACCAGCTTTGTGTCCATTACCGAGGGCATTTTCTCACTGGGCGTTTAGCTAATGTAATGTCGGTGGTTTCTTTATCCGCTAGCAAACCTTTCCGCATGCCCAGAAACCGCATTACCATATCCCTATTTCCAGCTATTCCTACGTAGACAGATTCATAATGACCGCAGTACCAATGTACCATAGCCTTTGCACTAGTAACATTCTTTCTGTGGCCGGCTTGTTCAACTTGGCTAGTCGCCATGAGTGAGGTGGGATCATAGTTCATTCATTCCGTAACGACTCATGAACCGCAATTTTGTGTATCCTCCCACCTGCATATAATACGCCTTGGACATTGTTTTTGTTCCTTCCCACATAGCAATGACAATTCCTACCGCTGTATGTCCCGCCTTTTGCCTTGAGGAACAAGAAGGTCTTTTCTCGCCGGGTCACCTTTATTCCAGGGAATTGCTTGTGCAATTTCAATGCACCACCTTCATTGGAAGGTGTGATGATCTTCATAGCCCAATGTCGTATTTAAACAAATCCAGAGCTGCAAAGTGCAGCGTAGTATTAAACCTAACCGCACTGTAAACTTATTCTCCGAGAACTGAACAGATGGCGCGTCGCTGGCTTGAGTGTCAAGATGACGCTGACCGCTGATCTTGTTGAGTGCTCCACCGTGATCACTCGGGCGCCGATCCTGCCGAGTATCTTCCACAAGATCGCTGTCGGTCATGTCGGAAGTGAATTCAAGAAGATCGCCGATCCTCGGCTTCGAAGTAATTTCAGATCAAGGGCCGCGATCCTCAGCGAGTTCCATACCGGCGACTAATTGAAAACCAAAAGATGAACCGTGAAATAAAACATGCATTCTTGAAATAAATCGCGTCACATCTTCTGAGTCGAGGGGCAAGAACTTTACCTTTCCCATATGGGTTTTAGGGTGCCATGGATCGCTGGCGTCAAGAAATCCAGCGGCTTTCCCAGTCCGCGATCGGCTTGTGGAGTCAAGGCTGAAACTGGCGTATTTGGGCTCCCCCTTAAAAATTCGCACTTCGAGAATAGTAGTAATCCGCTGCCAGTCGGGGAATTTAATATCACACGCGGCGAAGTGCCTCCGACGCTTCAAAATGTGCCATTATTGCGGTACCGGCATTAATAATTACAATCCCATTAATGCAGCCTTAATTATGGAGAGAGACGCTAACAAATTTGTTATAATTGAGGCATGTTCCGACAAGAGGTACTTTTTTGACGCGGACCTCCTGATTCAAAAAATCTATACGCTGAGGGGAGAAGTAACCATGCCCCCGCATCAATTACCACCCCGCAGAATAAAATGCCCCACCGAATAAATCGCATAAGGTTCAGAGGACAAGTTACTTGGACGGAAAAAAAAGCCATCCCCGCTGAAATTTCACTGCTCTTGTTGGCGGATTCCATTTTGAAATCGAAAGCAAGCTGTTCTTGAGAGAGCCTCGACTTCGCCCTGGCCTCTATCCGCTCTTGAAGGCCGATCCTGGCTCTTGAAGGCTTAGGGTCTGCTCTTGAAGGCCGAAAGTATCCTAAGGCCTTACCTACATATGCCGTATTATCATTCAATTCAGAGGATTTCGTTTTGTTGTTTGTGTATGGGATATAATAGTGTTTTCACAACCACCCGTGCATTTTACCGTAATAGCACCACTTTTGCATATCGCTCATGGTCAGGTGTAACTCGGGTAAGCAAGCCCCTCAATCAATTGTTTATTCCGACTCAATTGAGGGTACGTACGGCTTTCAGCAGTAAGAATGGCAATATCTTCGATGCCTCGAATGAGGCTAGAAGATGATCCTAATAATGGGCATAAATAATGCCTTCCCCGAGCACATCGCGACACCCAAAGATGTTTAATGGTGATCACTTTAACATAACTATAGATCCGCTAATGCCGACAACCAGACAGATCTCCATCTCTAATTCAATGCGAGCGTAGATTCAGAAATAATGTACCGCACTAATATTTACGCTAACATTTAATTTGTGAGAGTTACTCAAATATTCATTTGTTGCCTCGCTTGCACCAGCTCCTGGGATCTTTGCCTTAAAAGAATCGCTGACCGCTCCTGCTGAGATATGGATCGATAACATCGACGCGAGGTACACGCTCTACATATGCTCACATCGAGATAATCGCTGACCGCGATCTGTAGGGAGGCAACCCCCAAGGAAAGCGTTTTAAATGGTCACAAGTCTACTAGTTAGAGCTAAAAGGTTTTAGTTAGATTAGAAGATTCCAGTTAGAAGAAGATTCTAGATATTTACCAAAGTGGTCCAGAGATCTTCGCGATCTTGTTGAGGTATTATAACGGCCTCAGCTGAACTCATAAAATAATACCTACAATCTCTTTAATATTTGGTCATATTTTCTTACCAATGTGGTTCGTGAGGGATTCTCTCGCTCTATTATTGAGGTATTATGTCAGCCCCTTCCAAGCTGAACTCATAAAACAATAATACTTCTGTCGGGCCCTCAGAATATCTTGCCGCTTATTCTCTTACCAATGTGGTCCAGAGGATCGCCTTCAACATGTTGACGAAAGCAATGTTGACCTTTTGTAGGATGGAATCTTTTACAATCGCTCTACTTGTTGGGGAAGAAAGGGTCAAGGCAGAGTGCATAACTTCATGCACCACCACAACGCTCCTCGTGCTGCACGCATTTGATAGTAGTTTCGCTGTAGTTGCTCCTGATGGGCGCATACCATTTCCGCTTCCAACCAGAATTGGAAATCGCTTTAGGGAAGCTATCTAGCTTCGCTCTTGGTCCAAAAAAGCCACCTTTAAGAATGAAATCCAAGCAAAGACCCGGCGTTAAAGTACGTACCACCGGTCGCATTAAACGATAAATTGGCAAAGTCCGGTGAAAATGGTTGTGGTGAAAACAAAGAAAGTAAGTGAAGCGCATGGATTTTGGCAGATGAACTAGTGGAGAAGACATGCGCTACATCGCGACGAGCGCTCTAATGTGCCTTATGCTTCGTGTCATCGCCTCGCAGATCCAAACGATGCTCGCGGTCCGGAGCATGATGTTGGGTGAAGAATGGATAGGGTCTCTATTATAAATTTGTTGCCCATGCCCGAAAATATTTCTATGCGCTTCGTCGCTTGTGCGTAAATGCCACGTGTGCATGACTTGGTGAGATGGCCAATAGCATTGGTTCTAGCAGATGATTCCGGGCCAAGTCTAGTTTCGACCGTGAAGGAGAGACAGGTCGAGAAGAACCTTATGCCATCAGCCGGAGGTTGGAATACAAAAAAAAAAAAGACAATACCACATTAGTAAACAGGAGGGCGTAGACCACGCCTCCACCCCAAACAAATGTGAAAAGGAAAACCACAACCGACGCTTATCTTGCGCTTTAGGTCCTCGCCGTGGTCATGAAGAGATGTTGTGCTAATTTCACATTTAAAGAGGTATCCTCCATGAGGACCTTTTAATCGAATAACATGAAAAGCCTGTGAACGCATAACTTTATGCATAATACTATGCTGTAGATCTTTTGTTCGTGAGAATGGAAGTGTGACAAAGCCACGCTGAACAACAAGCAAGTCTATGTGAAGGCATGGTATAAAGCTACGTATACCCGCTTTCTACATTTTGCCAAATGGAGGGAGCTATTTTTGAGCGGCCACGTGGATTTCAAGGGAGCACGGAAACCCGGATCCAAGAAGACAAGATCTCATATTAATCGGGCCGGAACTGCCGTGCTATCTATGTACATAGATGAAAATGTCAAACTTTGCCACACCAAAGGTTACTTTAATGGGGCACTAGGAGAAAATGTGAAGAGATTACCTTCCATCTTGACTAAAAGAACATACATCAAGAGGTCGATATTACCGCACCTAGAGATGACAGAAAACATAAGCCCGCTGCCCTTCTTGTCAACGGAAGGAGAACCACCGGGAGGTATTTTCTAAGTGTAATAATTCAGACAGGATAAAGGAGAAGCTTGCCAACATTCAGGAGATCCAAAAAGAAAGAAGAGAGCTTTGTCAGAGAGAAAGGAACTTCACATGATGTTCCCCAAATCCCTTCATGTGAGTCTCTCATCGTCATGGAGAGCTTTGTCTCATCGACTCAACATGCCTAACCATTATACATGATAAGATGGATCAATCAAGACCATGGTTCCTCGCTTGCAGGGGCCAGCCATGAAAGTCCGTGATGGAGGGGTGAATGATTGAAGGTGAGGTTACCGGTGCTCTCATGCACGGGCATGGTGTAGGTGCCTTAGGCCACTTCTCACTGACTGGCCCGAAGGATTCAATTTTCATGTAGGATCTTTTAAATCATACCTTGAAACACTAGAGAATCAATCTGAGGACAATTGGGGACATTTGAGACATACAGATCATCCTCCGAAGCCGCTTGGGTGGAGCAATTTTAAACACGATGCCCTTAGGACAAAAATGGTGAATGGCACTAGAAATGATTTTATGCCTCCTCCTCAAGGGCCAATCTCTATGGTAATCAAGAAGTTGCCTAGGAGGCTTTACTTGCATTTTAGACAATTGCTCAAAGCCAAAACAAGAAATTGCATCTTTTCTCTTACTCTGTCATACCTTGGTCCGGTTAGGTGCCTCGACGTGCAGCCGATCCATGATGGTTGACACACCTAATGATGACATAGATGCCCCTTTGGAAACCACCACTCTATTGAGAAGATCGATGCATTGACTATTCCAGAGCTTATGCAACTCTTCGTGCAAAGTAGTTCAAAGTCTCCTTCACCCTACCTTTGTGTCGTGAGGTTCCTAACCGGAAAGAATTCGTGGAAAGGTTTTATCCCCGATAAGAAGGACCGCGGTGTGGCCATTTGGAACCCTACTCTTCAAGTTCCGCGATGAAGGATGGATGGTCACTTTTACAAGATGAGGCCAAGGCATAGGGAGGGCTACCTTGAAAAGGGAATCAAAATGTGGAAGGAGGATGCCCAAGGCTTCACCATGATTCCGGTGAGAGGGTCACCTAAGGTCGCAGCCATGAGAGCTTGAAAGATATAGGCATTGAGAGCTTCTACTGTCAAGTACATGTTTAATCGAAAGGCCTACTTCTAGAGCCTACGAAGCAACTCATGGTCCAACACATTACACGAATGAAGCTATTGATCATCGGTCCACCTTAAGGCGATTGTTTGGGGACGCTCAGCCCTAAGAGCCGCCATTCGTGATTTCCGCCCAGACGAGACAAATTGCATTGGAAGAACCCGATAATCATATGGATGAGCACATTGGTGCATCTCATTATGCTCCGCCTCTTTCTCCTCGTAGACCTAAGAACCCAGTTGAAAATATTCGACTCTACCAAGATAAAGCCAGAAAGGAATGCTTCTTACCGACAAAGCACATGATAATCGGCCTGACGTGGATGGCCTTTGGCTCTAAGAGGACCCAAGAGAGGACCCTAATCTCCCTCACTTAAGAGGTGTTTGTCTCTTGGTTTGGATCAAGGCTTTAAAGGGTACCTCATATGCAATGCAGTATAGGATTGCTGGAGCAAGAATTGGAGACCCAATCCTAACATCCGGCCACGCTTACCAACATTTGAAAACAATAGACCACGGGTTGGGCTAAAAGAGAGACTTAAGCCATTGTTAGTGGTGATCCCCTAACAGTGTAAATACTCAGCCAGTAAGAATTAGTGTCTAAAGAAGCTAACGAGGATGATGAGAACCTTGAGGTATGCAATGTTCTTTACATGATTACTATAGCATATATAATATGTAAAGGTACAATAGGACTATTTATTATTCATTACCTCCTTGCATTTTTCTATCTTAACACAAGAGTCATATCTATACAATGTTGAACAGTGGATTCATTCCATCATCAACAGCTATAGTAGTGATCCCCGATATCTGCTAGCCATTGGCGCCGTGAAGCCAACCAGATGGATTATAACACGACCATAGCCTGTATAAATCTAACTTCACAAATTTCCATAGCTTTTCTCACAGGATCAAGAAGAATAATTGCCTAGGCAACCGACAAGATCGTGAGTAATTCATTGAGCACTTGATCGCTTCGATGTGGTGAACTCCGATGAAGGCTAAAAATCCATGGAGATGAATGAACTTTAGCCCAAGTGAGAAGCTTTTATAGTGAAGTAGAATTATTGAGGTGAATTATTAGCAGACTCTACCATTATTGAGCTGTATAATCATATATGTACAAGTATAATACATCTTCGTGATGGATATGTGTATGCTTAAAACATGTTTTGTGGATTTTAATATGGTAAAGTTTTGTGCTTGAGTAACCGTGTGATTGAAAAATAGGGACCGGCCATGCATATGTGGAAGCCTAAGAGCATGTCACCCTTTACACTACACCTCTCGTATGATACATCAAACAATATTCATTATGCTATTACATCCACATAGTTTATAGGTGCTCATACCATTACTATATCATAAACAGATACGTGAGTGATCACCGAGCAACATTGATTAAGCTTTATTACATCCTTACATACTATAGAAGTGCTCATATATCATTATCATATCCTTGGCAGTACACTAGTCTTCTCGACGCATTCACTCATCATCGACACCTGCAAGGGTGATGGTATTCAGCCATAGATCTCCGATCAAAAGAGGCCAATAAATGTGGACCATAACACTAGTTTGTTTCCTCGCAGCACTCCGCCAAGTAGACCACCGCTTTGGATCGGAGCCATGGATCTAGATTAATACCATTTCTATGGCATTCATTCAGATCGCTAGCCTTCCAAGTAGCACTTAGGCTGATCGATGTGTTCCTGACGAGGAGGCAAGGAAGCCATGGAAGATGAATGACCTCTAACCCGGCCGCTGAGCTATTTTTATAGTGAAGTGAAATTATTGGATGAATTATTGTTGTAGAAACTGTAGCACCATTATTGGTCTCAGGCTGCTATCTCGCATAACGTGCATAGCACAATTTGTATGTATATGCATGTTGGTGACTCATCTCTAAGTTCGTTGAACTAGGTGGCACAGCGCTTGAGCAATTTAGGTGTGCTGCAATTCTCAAAATTGCTTTATTTTCCAATTAATAAAATCATGCTTTATTTTATTCAATCATTAATCGTGGATCTTGTTGAGGCCAAGGACTTTATCAACTAATGCAGGCACGAAAATCGACCTTCTTTCACAAAAATATGGGTTGCTCTAGCAGGGACCGAGAATGTCAATGAAGCCTACAGCGATTTTCTTCAATATAATTTCTATAAAACTTTGAACTCATGGAAGAGACTATACATAGGTCCATATGACGCATCAAGCCTCAGCTGCAAAACAAAAGGCCAATCATATGGATGGTGCCTCGAGCTTGTCGGTCTTGGACTTTGTCGAAAATATCGTGCGTTGCTACATTTATCCTCGAGCATTAATTAGGGCGGATTTGGGGGTCTCAAAATGGCCCATATCTTGGATGCCGCATCTCCATCGCCATGTTTCCTCACGACCAATGATGTTTGGCGATTTTTTCCAGTCGCAAGATTAGTTGGCAAGTAGAAAGAGGAGCAGGGCTTTACCGGCATCCACATGGCGAATTTTACAGACATGTTTGTGCATTCATTGCAAATCCACATTATTAATGGCCCTCGCGATTTTCGAAAAAATCGATTATGGACCAAAAATATTGGCTACTTTTCCCCGCTTACTGTGCACATGCCCACATGCAATTCAACCACCTTATCAAACTTTGGCACCAAGATTTCCATTGTTCATACATTAGCACCGCTTACGCGTATCTCCTACTGGCCTTCATTTGGAATCCAAGTCTCCAATAGTAACTGTTTTTAAGCGGGCGAAAGCATAGAGTTAAGCAACAACGGCGCAGGCGATGTGCGGACAAGTTAAACGTGACGCTACATGCCATGTGCGACAAGCAAACGATTTGCTACATGCTGATGTTTTACTACCCAAATTTTCATTCCGGGTTTTCCTACTTTTCACCTCTTCCCATTCATCGCATTGCTCCCCCGCCATTCATTCTGCTAACTAACGACCGATCCAGATTCTAATTGCATCCATCATTGTCTTAGTAATCTACATTGCTTCAGCTTCCATCACTTACAAAACAATAAAGGTATTGACGGTGGAAGGATATCTATCCATAGGCTCGTGGGTGAGAATGCTATCCTTTAACTAAGGGTGACTATGGAGTTTCATCACGAGCCGCATATCCATAATGCGAATGAATAGGTAGAAACTATAGGGTTCAAAACAACGCGCGGATAGTATAATAAAAAGTAAGGAAGGAGGGGGGAAGGATTTGAAGAGGATGATATTTGCAAATCTATAATCTCAATAATACATGGATCACACCATGTAAAATGCATATGCACTTTGTAAATGTGCAGTGAGATCTCAAAGGGCCATACGATCCCCTTTTGCTTCTTTCTTCCCCTCTTTGATTTATATTCACTCAATCAATCAAATATTTTTCTTTGGGTCATATTTATCGATGCCTGACGACACCAGGGAAAAGCATTACTAGCATCGCTTGTTGTCCAAATTGATGTATGGATATGGGGCGAGACATGCTTTCCAAGATATACATTCAAAAATGGGCATCTTAGTTTCACGCTTGTAGTTGTGGGAGCCGGTTTGAAAGTCGCCCCATGACCTCTTTAAGCTTAATTCAGCAAGCCTTTATGAGAATGGCAGGCCCTTGCAATGAAGAAAATGTTTGATAAAGACGCATCCGTGGTTGCTGAAAAATGAGTTACAAAAACATTTGGTTTAATTTAGAGGTAAGCTTACTAATGCCATTTGATACAAAAGCTCCAAAGATATATTGTATAAAATGTCGCCATGAGCCTTTGTATCGCTTAACCCAAAGTGTCGCCATATGGAAACATTGTCAGTTCGATAAAACGACATAAAAAATCTTATTTAATAAAGCTTTGGTTGTTGCAAAGTGTTGGGCTTATTGATTAAGTGTTTGTATTTTATTTCCGACCCTCTTTAAGTTTAGTTCATAAAAACATAATATAACTTGGAATGATACATATTTTATAATGAAACGGGAGACCATCATTTAGGACTCGTGTTATTATCTATCGGGACAACAAACAAGAATGCGCCTACTTAACCGCATATCCAACCCAACAAACCAAGTAATTTTTCAAGCATTTGCTCATGAAAATCACTGATTATCTTTAATAAAAGAAATATATATGTGTCTTATTCAAGCTTAAGGTATACGCTGACGTGGCTCATTTATTGATAAAGTGTTTGCTTTTTAAAGGCTAATAACTTTATGTACTACTGTGAGTCAGAAAAGTATTTTAGACGAAATAGGACGCTTTGATGATCCTTCTAAAAAAGATATGCTCTTTGAAAATGACTAATAACCTATGCACTTAGCGTAAAGCAATTAAAACGAGAAGCGGGTAATTTGTGTTTAATTTTAATTGGACAACAAATAAGAAAGTGGATCACAATGACGCGAATTTAGTATGTCGCATTTCTTTTCGCTGCATACTTACTATCTCGGCCAGTGGATCCCCTTTCCTTGAAAAAAATAATTTCATGCTCTCTTTTGAAAAGGATAATTTAATTTCATGTACCGCAGAGTGGTAAAGCATTTTAGATACAAATAGGAATGAGTAATTTCAGGTTTAATTTTAATTTGACAACAAATGTTATGACCACAACTACGCGACTTCTAAGGTGTGTCCCTTTTTTGCATATGTATTATTCATTATGTGATCCATCTTGAAAAAATAGCCGCTAAAAGGAAAGAAAGAGATATCTTATTTCAAAGTGTAAAGCGTTAGTATGTAAAGTGTTGGCTTCATTAAAATAGTATCTGCCATGCCAAGTTGTAAGTTCATATTGCGTTTATTTACTTTACTATGACCACCGTGCTTAATTCTTTATATGCAATTACTTTTGGCGATCAAGATTTCGCGATCATATGGATCCCTCTTTAAATATGATGGCTTTGACCTCGTCGTTCATAAATTTTATGAATGCCTGCATATACAATGTCACATATCATATTTTCTTAAAAATGGTCATCAAAATGGATAACTAGTCAAAAGCAGAGTTCTTCTACTTTAAAGAGTTTCAAGACTCATTTTGTTATATTCTAAATAGCGATTCTTTAAAGGAATCTATTGTGAAAAGTAGTCAAAGACTTTGTATTAGAGGTATCTAAACACCATAACCTCGTAATTTCAAGAATGTATAAACCCTTCGCGATTGCAAAGTATAATGTCATTTATTAGCATCTTCAATTTGACATTTCCTTCCTTATCGGAAGTGTTTCATCTCAAGAACCGACTGACCTCGAATGCCTTCTATCCTCTCAATCTCTCTTCACAATATCCTGTGAGGCCGAGTTACAAATACCACAAAAATCGGACTAAACTTGAAACGCCCCGAAATGACGGTTTCTTGCCACTCAACAGATCCAATGGATATAAACTGCCATCCGCCTGTGATGTCGACACTTTTTGAGCCTGTAAGACGCAACATGTCGAGGTCTAAGTTCTTATTTTAGACTCCTCCTTTTTTATGCATTGAAGACCTGGAGCATATTCGGTGAGTCATTGATCCTTATCCACACATCATTTGAGCTTCCATAATCGCTGGATCGCGACGGCGTAAATGAAGGTGTACAATTTTATGCCCCAAAGACAATTCGCCTGCGGTGAGCCAACGCCCGCGTTAACCTCTCTATTTTGAAATTTGCAACATGCATATGGAAATCGGAAGTCATTCTCCTACAATCCATGCTTTTATACATTACAAATCTCAAATTCCTCAATTGTAGGGCGGGAAGCCCCAGATTGGGATTAGCGGCAAAGATCCCGTTAATGTCAGCCCCACATAATCTAATCCCGCTGGTTACCGGGCTTAAAACCCGTTGAACTTAGTCGGTTGAGGCAAAAATTCAGCCTCGTTGAAAAATCAGCCCTCGCGAAGGATCCAACTTCATGAAATGATGCAGCCGAATTTTTAATCAATGCTAACTCCCGCTTTAACTCCGGAGGGCCTAAACTTCCATGTGAATCCACCTGGCGCAGCTCGCCAGCGGCCTCAATGAAAACCGATACAAAAGCTTCAACCTACATTATCTAAATTTTGAAATGTGGAAGGCGGGAAGTTTGTATGGCTATGTATTCTAAAATGAAAATAGCGCAAGAATCGGTGGACGACATTGGTATCCGACAAACTAAGAGACACCGCCATGAGTTGCCGGGTATGCTATAATGCAAGTGGCTTTTAGAAGCTGCACGCGGTTGCATCACCGTTCCCCGACAACCAACACTATTAAATACGATAGCCATTAGAATGCGCCGATCCCCTTTATTCCGGGAGAATATTCCGCAAATTTGTAATGATGAGATTTTGCATCCTAGGTGGCATGGAAAAAGGATGGAAATACATCGGATCGGCTGATAGAGGCCATTTTTCAGACTCCTAACCTAATGGGGGCAGATTTTATTGATTAGAGTCAGTCGAGGATGAACTTGATTGCACGGGAGCTTGGATCTTGTCTTCCAGATTTAATAAACTTTGTGAAGCAAGATCTTCAGATAGGAACCGAGAACGTAGTTATTAGCTTCTCACGGAAATGTGGGCCCTCGGACAGAGGGATGATCAAGAACAGGAGCAAGGACAAGGAATAGGAACTTAGAATAGGGCAGTGTGAGCCAGGGACATTGTCTAGAACATGAACCGAGGCAGTTGGATGTGAACTGACCGGGATGACACAATGTAAAAGAAGAACTGGAGCATGAATAAGGGCACAATCGTGATTCTTCCATACTAGAGAGTCATGCAGACGAAAGCAATACGTAACTGAACGAAGTAATACCG